>BQNB010153905.1:0-13574 GCA_026074375.1 Tanacetum coccineum
TGCCCTACCGGTGTTTGACCAAGACACCCAATGAGATTTGACAAGATATATATCCGTTGTCTGGTACACCGGCACAGTGAGCGCTACTCACCCGGATAGGGATAATTAGTCCCAAAAGATCTATTTATAACATTCACGCTCCATCAACCGGACCTCCGGTTAAGAAATTAACAGTTCATGATAGTTCGGGCATTGAGTGGTCTAATCGCTACTTAGGCAACACGTAAACAGAAGATGGTAACCGAAAACACTTGTGTCCAATGAAGAAATAACCATTGTATCCATAAACAGCTTTAAATACTTAAATCCATAAGTAGAAAGAGTATGATATAAATCAAGTACCGAGTTTGTATATGAGTATGTAAACGAGTATGTAAACAAATTGTAATGAGCATGTATTCTCTCCTAATATTTGTAAAATAACTGTAAAACAAGTGAAAGAGGGGCTATAAACTCGCATCGATGCTGTAGAACGATTAGCGAGAATGCGCGCATTAAGCACCAGACAAAACAGAAACTGAAACGGCTCGACCAAGAAGATGCAGTCTATCCTAACGGTATATCCTACTAGCCTAGGATAATGTACTTGGGTTATCCGATGAATGAGTACATCAACGTGACATGTTGATAAAAGATTTAGACTTAAAAGTTGTAATAGTTTGGTGGTTGGTTAAATAAAACAAATCAAGAAGCATATATAATTCATAGGGTGAATCATATAGCAACGTATGTAATATATTCCGTATATATTACATATGAAAAATAAATAATTATATAATTCATATAATGAATTATATAATAAGACAAACAATCAAATGAATAGTTTGAAGTATATAATACTTTGCAAGTATTATTTAAGAAATGTGAGTAAATAATTAAACAAAATAATTCGACACATTGTAAGAAATCACCACTTAAATAGATACAAAGTTCTTAGCATAAAAGTAAACGTACGTTTTAAAGTTTCGAATTATATAAACGATGTTTCTAAAACTTTTACAAAAGTTATGACTTTATCTTTTAGTTAGGAATTTATAAAATAATATTTTATAAATTAGTATTTCATTTCTTTAACTGGTTGTAGCTAAAATAGTTGTCCCATTTATAAAAGTATAGCTTTCGTTTGTTTATCTGGTTATTGTATAATTATAATTTAGACAATCTTAAAATTATGTAACCAAACACGCCCTTGTTGTTTTCCCGTCAAAGCAAACACGCCCTTGTTGTGAACCTGCCAACCGAACGCACCCCTTGTGCGTTGAAACTGCACAGCCAAACGCTCCCTTAGTGCCAAACCCTATCCAAACGCACCCTTATTCGTGTACCCAGATCCATACGCACCCCTTTGGTCGTTTTTAAAGACCAAACGCACCCTCGTGCGTTTACACAGCCAACGCGCCCTTGCTGCGTTTTATCAAACCAAACGAACCTAAATCTATTTATGAACCAAAACCAACGCACCCATTTCTGTGATAAACCCAAACCGAACGCACCTTTTCGGTGACAAACCCACACCGAACGCACCCTTTTGGTGATATATAAAACCAACGCACCTTGATGATGCCGAGACAAACCAGACGCACCCTCGTGGTGGCTGGTGACGGTGAGGCTGCGGTGGTGTTGTGGTGGTTTAAATGGTGACGCGGCTGTAGAGGCCGTGGCGTAGACATGGTAACGATGATGTTGTCGATTCGGTGGTGGGGTGGTATTTTGACGGAGATGAAGATGAAGGCGTAGAGGAGATGATAGAGCTATGATGGGTTGGTGGCATAACTCAAAACGCCCCCTAGGTGCAGCGAACAACCAAAAACGCACCGCTTTGGTGCTAGGCAAGAACCAAAGCAGCCTTTTGGGTTTAACCACCAAACCAAACACCCGGTGGTGTTACATAGACCCGCCAACGCACAAACCCTTGGTGGGTGGTGGCCACCCAACCGCACCCCTTTTGGTGCAACATAAACCGAACGCACCTTAATCTCTGAAAGAAAACAAACACACCCGCTGTGGTGTTTTCTATAAAACCGAACGCACCCTGGTGTGGTTCTTTTAACAATCAAATGCACCCTTTTAAGATGGTGACGAGGTGATAGAGATGGTGGTGGTGTGTGGTCGGTGATGGCAGTGGGGGTGGAGTAGGGGTGGTGGTGATGCTATAGATGGTGGATCGATGGTTGGGTGGGGCAGCGGCGGTGGTGATGGTGCCAGCTGTGACGAGATGCTGGTGGGGATGATGATGGTGAGGCGGCGCGTGGCGGCGAGTGGTGTGGTAGATCGGATAGATCGGGTGATGATCTACAACTTTATAATTTTTGGGGTGGCGGCCGGCGACGACGACGGTGGCCGGAAAGTTGGCCGGAGGTGGTGGCGGTCGCCGGAAATGGCGCCGAAAATAATGGAGAGAAGGGAGGTGAAAGTGATGAGTGTATGTGTTATTTATATAAATGAAATGAAATGTTATAAAAGTTTTATTTATATTAAAACTTTTAAAGTAAGTGACAAGTGTTTAATAGTTTAGGGTTAGTGTTGTCGGATATGGAGAGGGGAAGATGAGATTGATACATATTGAAAAATGAAAATGCCAAGTGTATAATACTTGAGGGCTCATGGTGTAAATATTGCCACAGGGACCAAAAGTGTAACTTTTGTTATTTAATGGTTCGAGACTCATTTGGGCTGGTTAACGATTGATTCAAAATACGAAAATTTCGCCATTGTTTTCCAAATTGTTTTTCCATGAAAAATGAGTATTTACTTGCTAGTATTTCATAAATACTTTTATAGCATTTATAAAAAAATATTTGTTATTTATTTGGGAACCCGGTTATGCCTTGTCCGAAAAAAATAGACTTTTATTTTAACTCGAGTATTCGCGTTATCAACAAACGCTTTTGAGTAAAATGTTAAATGATTTTATTTAATATTTTTATTAAATAAATAGTGATAATTAAATATAAATTTAATTTTTTTTGGATCAGTACGAGTTGTGTTCGAAATTTTGCGAGGCTATTTTAGTCATTTTCTGTTCGGTTTCGTGTCTCGGGTAAAACTGAAAAGTTTTCCGGAATGTCGTTTTACATTAAATTGCTTTGGAGTCCGAGTCGTGAAAACGCGATTTAACTGGTCGTTTTTATAAGTCAACTTAAAATAACATATGTCTTTTCGTTTTCAAGTCAAATAAAATTCAAAATAAATCTGTACATGAAAGATATGTAATAATAAATATGATTTATTATTAAAATCTGTTTCGAAAATTTCCAGTTGTTACATTACCTACCCCTTAAAGAAATCTCATCACGAGATTTAATTTGTGTTAACCGATGGTGTGGCCAAGAAAATATTTAAGATTTAATAAACGAGTTCTAAACAAGACGTTGATAACTTTATTCAAAAAAATTCGGTGTTTTGACACTTCTCAATATCCTAAAAAATTTGGCTAGGTTTCACCAGGATATTTAATCCATCAAAATGGGCATCTAAAAAAATATCAGTACAGATCTTATGACTGATATAACCGCGTTATAAGGAAGGTCTCATTATAGTGAAAATATCAAGAAGAAGGTGTAGTCGCGTGAGTATGTTTGTATAAGTTTCTAAATGTCCAAGGACGGAGTCTCGTTTCTGCTATCTGTAATGTTCGATGATTCTCATCAACGTGGCTTATGGATGTAAGTACCCAACTTACTTGGCAGTACTAGGATGTATCGCGACCTAAGTCTTCGTACTAGTGACCCGGAATGAATGGTTCGACTATCCCTTTCGTCGATAGATGCTTATCTGGTTTAAAGGGGGTTGCATTACCTATTGGATAAAGTTGTATAAGCTGTGACCGCTCCAGGGCCCAACAACAGCAACCATAACGACAATAACTATAACGAATAATGATGGGATGTAGAGAGTGAAGACATTTCGAGAAACAATATCCCTAGAATAAAGTTCAACGAATGGGAGGAGCTCGCAGGAGAGCTTATGTGATATGTGGTGGAATATTGTACTCAGTCTGTTAGTTCGAGATTGAACCAAGTCCATTTGCTCAAAAGTGTAACAAGTCTATTAGTTCCACGAGCAGTTCGCGACCGTAAAGATTTGTAACGGCAAAAGTAATAACGGCAAAAAGGCACGATTGTGTTTCTAGACCTTTTTACGTATTCTGGTGATTATCGGGTTCAAGTTCGTACTCGTCTTATATTGGATACCATTAAGCCCACTCATTTATAATTCATTATTCAAACATCCTTGTCATTAACGGAAACCATGTAAGCCCACTCATTTTATAATTCATTACTTACATAAAGGCCGTCCTAATTTATTGTAAAAATCAATTGATAAACTTATTGTTTTCGTTGATAATATAATTATTTATTTAAAACTGAAAGGAGACCCCAATCCTTTCAAATAAATAAATTATAAAACATCCTACTTAATAATTCCCGGTGCAATACGCGTACCCACATAACCTTCAAGATGATGGATGACATTACGATGCATGTGCTCTAATGGGTATGAGTTGAAAAAAAAACGAGTGTTCAAAACTCGTCATTGGAAGCCTGGGAGTCAAAACTCCAAGCGGAGATTCAACAATAGAGTTCAATATAGTAAAAGATTACCCGGGGGTGGTTAAGAAAAAACAGGTAAAATTCTCGATGAACAGTCAACATAGCAAATATCATATAAATCCCTCCTATTACAATCCCGGCCTATACAAAGAGCTTGTAATACTTAGATTTATACATAATCCCATGTAACCAAAAATTATAACGGTCTTCGTGTAATACAATATAGTATAAAGCTATGAAGAAAAATTAATGTCCTTAGAGACCATTGTTTAACTTACAATGCCCGAGGACGAAATGAAACCCTTTGGGCAACACACAATGTCTAGGAAGTAAAATGCGACCCCTTGTATAACCACAATGTCTAAGAAGCAAGAATGAGACCATTGTATCACTCACAAATTCAAAAAAAGCAAGAATGAGACCATTGTAATAACTCACAATGTCTAAAAAAGCAAAGGAGACCATTTGTATAACTCACAATGTCTAAAAACGCAAGATAGACCATTGTATAACTCAGACAATGTCTGACAGATAGAATAAGGGCCATTGTACAACTCACAATGTCTGACTAGTAGAATAGACCATTGTATAAATAACTCACAATGTTCCTGACGTCATAATGAGACCATTGAAAACTCACAATGTCTTAAAAATATTCTGGTATTTATATAATAATTCTTATATAAATTAGGCGTACGAAGACATACGCAAAAGAAAGCAAAGCACATATATATATATATAAATGTATGCCCACGTAAGCACTTAAAGCAAGGCAACGTAACGTAAGCAACATAAGCAAGTACGTGTATGCACTTTAATTTGAAAATGTTAGTTTTGGATGCAATGTTTGTGGAAACGACATAGTCAAGGGTAAAATATGCAACCTAGTTCTCAATAGCCCGTGAACTGATACCCCAATCTGAAACACCCACCCCCCCCAAAAATATAACAATGCAGCGGAATACCACATGGGGTGCTACTTCATAATACTCAGCGCTAGATACAAGAGAACGACCTCTAGGTGTCGTTTGTAAAACAATCTCGTTGATTTAATCAAAATCTTGAATTTAATATACTTTTGTCCTCATAATTGCAATCACAATGAAAAGCTTGAATTATGGACTCCAATGCACTTCAGAAATCCGAGCCATATAATTTCCCTGAGAAAAACATGCTTAAAAAGTGTCAACATAAAGTTGGTGAGTTCATAGATTAATTAAGTAAAATATGATGTAATCCACTGATCATCACAGTAAAATCCCAAAGATTTTATAAAGAAACACCGCCACATTTTATGTCACCCAAAAGTACCAATCTTATCGCCAAAGATTATTTATAACAATGCCAAGACAAATTTATGACACCAAAAGTACCAATCTTATCACAAAGATTTATATAAAGACAGCATGACAAATATTTATGCGACCAAAAGTGTAGCCCTGGCACCCCCCGTGCCTATTGATTTCCTAAAATACTATATATAAGGTAGGACCAGCAATAAATTTTTCCCTTCCCGTGATAATCAACACATGCAGATCTCACAAAAACAAGTTTACATTACACTAAGCTCCTGACGGAGTCGTGGGTAAGAGCTTGGTGTTTTGGGTCAGGAAGGTGGTGCGAAGCTACGACGATCATTTCTTGCATTAAACTATATAATTGTAAATTTACGCCCATATGCGATCCTAAAACCCAAAACATCCTAAATTCGACATGCTATAACGTTCGGTCACGGTGATAAGCTAGTCGACACCAACTGGAGTCTTTTCCCTAATAGATCTATTAAATAAAATTCGTCTCACAAATTGTAATTCCCAACTACAACTATGCAATTCACAGTTCCATGACATGGGACTTAATTGGGTAACCTACTTTGGCAAACATGTAATCATACTTTCGTCAATCATAAAACAATGCATGTTGTGTCCATTTTATAAAACGATTGCATATTTTCATCCCAAAAATATATATAAACCCGTTATCCAAAACGAGTAAAATTGAGTCAAATGAACTCATAATATCCTTTAAAAACAATCACATGTTATAAGACAACACCATATAAAAAGAGTTTGTAGACAAGCATGTATCCCCCTCGCGGGTTTATAAACATTCAAAAGATTGAAAAGCGAGGTTATGAACTCACATTGATGATGAAGAACGATTGACAGGTAGGCATCTAATTCACTTTGATGATGAAGAATGATTGACAGATAGGCATCTAATATGCACTTACGAACGAAGACGAAGCTGCTTTTATCAAGTAGTTGTCAACTAATCCTTAACGGCTAAGTCCCACTAACACTAGGATAATGGAATTTTTTTTTTCAGGGTTTCCCCGGTGAATTGTTATGTCAACTGCGACGCGTTAACAAGATTAGATATAACATTGCAAATGATTGGTGTTTGTTAAATAAATAAATTTAGAATATTCCCAAAGTGTGTAATATAAATACTTTAATTTAATATAACATTGAAAAATAACTTTAATGCTTCATAACCGCGTGTTATATCACAAGGATAATTTATCCAAAGATTTATGAAAAGTATATAATACCTTGCATGTATTATATAAAATGTGTGAATAATCAAATAAAAACCCAAATATTTCGAAGGCAATCAATTGATAAGCAACTTTAAATAAAAGCAGGACAAATTTCTTAAAGTTAAAATTAAAACCAACGAAGTTGATACTCATGATATAACCATTAAAAATATTAATTAATATATTATAAAATAGATTTCGATCTTGACCCAATCGTGTCTAAAACAGTCGTCAAAATATAAAAATGTGGAAAATATAGCTTTCGTTACCGTTGTCAGTTATTTGTATAGTTATACTATTAATATATTTAAAATTAACTTTAGGCCCCTTTATCGATTTATAACATAATATAAAACATTTTAGTAAAAACATTACTAAAATATAAAATTAGTACACTTCTGCCATGAAATTCCTGTATATTATATCGTTTTCCCCCATTTCCGTATAGCACTACGTTTTTCTTAATCAATATATTTGCCAATCATTCGCCTTCCAAATATTTCAAATGCCCCCGCGCATTTCGAGATATAACATACATATATATTCACGTTATTATATCTAATCTCGCAAAATAATAATTATCATATTTGTTTAACCATTTAACCACCATTATTTATCCGGTTTTAATATATATAAAACCTTATGTTATATTTAATCGTCCGTTTGGCATTAGGTCAATATAGTCAATTAAATGTTAACCCAAACTCAAACCCTAACGTTATTTCTGCTCACCCAAACACACCCGCTACACCGCTGTGGTTCCTGACCGCGACGAACCAAACGCTCCTATACGCTTACAGCTAACCCAAACCCCCTTAATCAGTCCAACCGGCAGCATAAACACCCTCAATCTTGTTATAGAAAAATTAAACCACACACACCCTTGATCGGGTTTAACCCAACCAACACACCCTAGTCTGTTTTAACCAAAACGACCCGAATCTCTGGTGCTCATCTTCGAAACCAAACGCATTATCCGGCTGTGAACCACAACCCTAACAAGAGACGAACACCCCCCCTCGGTCTGCCAACCCCTAAAACACACACCCCCTAATTGCTATAAATCCCCCCGCACTGCCCTTTTCTTAGATTCACAGCCAAACGCAGCCTCCTTTTTGGTTAAAGCCCGACACGACACACCCCCCCCCCCCCCCCCCCCACCCCCCCCCTGTAACCCAACCCGACGCACAACCCCCCCTATACCCTCCCCGGCCAGTCCCACAGCCAAACCAATACATCTCCCTTGTGCAAGTTGAACACCCCCCCCCTTCCCAACGCACATAATGCAGTCCAAAATACCCCGCTCGCGGCTGCCACCCAAAACCCCCCCAAAAACAACTAAACGGACCCTTGTGCTGAAAAATCAAAACCAACTCCGCACACCCTTGATTTCATAAACAAAACCAAACGCACCTGTTTTTTTTACAACCCAAAACAGCAACCCCTGCTGGTGGTTATAAAACCACGGCTCACACCTTTAGGAGGTGGCGGTTTGAGGTGGAGTAGCAAGCGACTGTGGCGTGAGCCTATGGTAAGATGAAGATGCGATGGTTGATGATGATGAATGTGAAGATGGAGCTATGATGACGAAGAGGCGGTGGTGTTAAGCAGTGGTGGTATAAGTGGGTGGAGGATGCAGCGCGGTGATGCGGTAGACAGTGGGGTGGTGGTAGTGGCGAGTGGCGGCGAGTGAGGTAGTGGGTCGAGTAGATCGTGTTATGAGGACCATTTTTGGAGTTGGCCGGAAAATCCCGCCGGAAAAGTTTTCCGGCGGCGGCGCGACGGTGGTGGCCGGCGATGGTCGCCGGAGATGGTGGTGGGGCGGTGGCCGGATAATGTGGAGAGGGAGAGAGAATTTATAAGTTGTGTGTGTATATTTTAGATGGAAATGAAATTTTGTATATAAGTAAAATGTATTTAAAATAAAACATTAAAGCTTAAAGATGATAAGTGTTAGATACTATGAGGGACCAAATGTGTAATTTTTCATATACATATTGATAAAAGCGGTACGGACTAATTTGAGTGACTTATCTGGATGATACAACTCTCGAAACTGCGCCAGTTGTCTCTCGAAATCATTTTTCCTGATAAAAATGAGTATTCGCTTGAATAATATTTCATAATTATTTTTATAACAATTAAAAAAATAATCTTTTATTCATTTATTAACCAGGTTTCCGCTTCGTTCCAAAATAAAGATGGATATCAATCCGAATATACGCGTTATCCACAACGCTTTATTTAATTAAAATGATTGACTAAATTATTTAAATATTTTTATTAATAAATACTGATAATTAAAAACAAATTTAATTGTTTTGTTGTGTCGGCGATGTATAATTGATTTCGCATAATGTTTGCGGTGCTGTTTTTTAGCCCTTTTCGGCTCGATTTCCAGGTCTCGGCCAAAACTAAAAAGTTGTCTGGAATATCATTTCACATCAAATTGCTTTAGAGTCCGAGCCGTGAAAACGTGATTTAGATGGTCGTTCTTATAAGTCAAGCCAGACCCGAAAAGTCAAAGGATAAACTAGTCTTCTAAAAATCCGAAAATTCTCGGATGTTACAATTACCGGTCTTAGAAAGTCAAACTACGTCTTGTATTATAATAGGCTAGTCGGGTTCAACGGGCTTGGACTGTAATCTAATATTGATTCCGTGTTACGGGCTCAAAAGTCCAAGTAAACCAACCCCAGGCCCGTTTAAGAAATCCCATATACAAAACACCACCTAGCAAGGCAATGGGTAAAATACACCTTTTACCACACATGGTGAAAGGGTTGTTTGGTTTACATTTTCATTCACTTGTAATACCACCAATTCTCTAATCTAATCATCCTTTCCCTTGTTTCTCTCCTCTACTTTCTCTTTCCTAATTTTCTTATTATTTTTTCTAGCGAATTTGGAAAAGATTATTGTAGTGTAGTTGGAATAAATTCATAGATAACATGGTGGTATCAGTCTCTCAAGGGGTGTTTAGTGTTTGTTTTGTGTGAAATTCGTGGGGTTTTTTGTTGGTTTTTTTTTTGTTCAAAAAAAAGCAAGAAAAAAATCAACTTTGATCTTTGTTTCGTGGTTAAAAGTGTTAAAGACTTGTACTTTCGGGCTTAGATCAATTCCTTGCCTCATTACTAGGTGGTTTTAAGATCATTTCGCAGCTTACAAGTAAGTTTGAAGATTTTTTCCCTTGGCTCTTGCGATTTGCCTATCTGAAGGGGTGTTTCTTACTTGCTTTTGCTTCAACATAGCATTTTAGTTGCTTGCGATTTGCTTCATCATTATGTATGATGCTTGCGGTTTTTGCTTCAACATTGCGTTTTTGCTGCTTGCGTTTTGCATTCAACATTGTGATTTGCCTACTGAAGACCCTTTAAACAAAGTAAATCTCACGTTATGCCTAGCCCAAATCGCAACAAATCTTGCAGTTTGCCAAGAAGATCTAGCGTATTTGATCATTGCGTTTTGTCCTAAGGTTGCGTTTTGATCACTGCGTTTTGTGTCTCAAGAGTTTTGCGTTTTGCCATTGCGTTTGTCTCAAAGGATGCGTTTTGCTCATTGGCGTTGATGTCATCAAGGTTTGCTTTTGATCATTGCGTTTTATCTCAAGGTTGCGTTTTGCTCAATGCGTTTTGTCTCAAGGTTGCGTTTTGTCTCATTACGTTTTGACTAAATACATTGCGTTTTGTCCATTGAAAACCCTTGTTTTGAAAACCTAATTTCCCGAAAACAATGAATATGCTTAATCGTAATTGTAAAACGAGTTTTATGCAACCTGAGTTCCTCAAGAAAGCTCAAAGAGCGAATCCCCCACTACTGTATAATAGTTTGCTATAAATAAAACTTTAGTGTTAATGTTTGCCCCTGATTCTGACGAAATACGTTCTGACTGAGTTGTTGGGTTTACGATTTAAAGTGCCCTAGCTCCTCAAACGTTTACTGAATGACTTCTGAATAATCTTTATGATTTGTTCGTTCCATAACGGGAAAAGTCGGCTGAACAACACTATTTTCCAAAAACGTCTAAGATGAGTCATACATCTTCTAATAAAGAATTTTCCAAGGAGTCTTTTCGTAAACAATCAACTTTGTTAGAAAAACGAATGGATGAATCCATTTATTGGGATCAAAAGTGTAAAAGCTCTAAAGAACTTTTCAAGATTAAAAAGAGTGTTGACACGATTTTTGATGGAGTGAAATGTTGCAAACAAACAATCGCCAAAAGAACATATTTTGGTAACATCGATCCTTTCATTCAAAACACAATAGAAGGAAATTTTGGCCCCCAAATTAGCAGACTCAATGCGGACTTAGAAAAATTTCACTTGTGTTTGAACGAGGAAATGGTTGCTGATTTTAGATACTTTAATTCTCTTGAACATGAAGTAGACACTCTCAAATCTCAACTGGAAACTCAAAAAACATAGTTTTTGTACACTGATCTGGATGAAGTTACTAATTCGCAATGTGATTACTTGGAAACTTTGGAAAAATGTGAACATCTTGAAAAAGAGCTTTCAAAAAGTAGAACAATGTCAAAGAGTTTTGAAGCACTTCAGAAACATGCGATTAATCTTGAACTTGATTTACAACAGTGCAAAGAAAAGATAAAAATGACAAATCTTTTAAAGAAAATCAGTCAAACGTATTTCTGAAAGAACGTGAACAATATCTTGAAATCTCAAGACTTGAAAGCTCAATTACAAGACAAAGGAATTGCAATAAGTGAGTTGAAGAAACTCATAGAAAAGATGAAAGGACAATCCATTTTAGGTAAACCAGCTATTTTTTCAGATTCTCTTGCAAAGAAAGATTTCTCAAAGTTAAAGCCAGTTACCACACAAAATGTGTCCAATGATTTTTCAAAACCAGTCACTGCACAGATTAGAACACCTCAGTTGCATCAAGACATTAGGAAACCTAACAAACGTGTATCTTTCTCTACAAGAGTAATTCCCACTACTAGTGTTAGCAGACCACAGCTTAAGAGCAATCAACTAGAAGATAGAGTCATGCCTAACAATAGTCAAAGGAAGAAGCAAAATGTAGAAGACCACCGTAGGCATTTTAAGTTTTCTAATAATAAAACGTCTGTAACTGCGTGTAATGACAGTTTGAATGCTAAGACCTCAAATGTTAACTTTGTCTGTGTTACTTATGGAAAGTGTGTGTTGAATTACAATCTTGATTTGTGTGTTCTACATTATATCAATGGCGTGAATTAAACATGGGATTAGCAGGGTACTAGGATAGGTTTTGCACCTTATCCCTAGTGTAGGAACTAACTAAGTTACCGCCTCTATCATTTAATATACTTAAAAAGCACAAGAACTCTTTTAGAGAAGGGTTAGTAATCTGTATAGGTAATTAGACTAATTCTTAGGATAGTTGGGATTAATCACTATGACCTGGTTGTCCTACCTTCGTGACTTTCAGGGGATTCAGGATCGCAGGAATTATAGGGCAAACTAAATATATCTATTCAGGTCTGTCGACTTTAGAAACCACTAATGAAATCATGGTGTAACATTGCACATGAAAACGTAATTATAACGGTAGTAATGAAATGGCTAGGCTAGCACGCCTTTCTCCCTGATTACTTCTATCTCTTTTAATTTTCGCATATTGACTTTCTTGTTATTTTCATAAATCAATCTTAAAACCATTTTCAAACGTGACACTTTCAAATTAAAACTAATAACACTTAGCTCTTGGGACGACCTCAGATTTTCCATCTCTACACTACTCACGATCGGGTTTTTTGCCCGTTAGTGCGTTTTTCAGGTGAATCGAGTTTTATAAATTTAAAACTTGAATAAAATATATTTTAAAATAAAATACACATCATTTGTTGATACAATTTACAAAATAAAACAACATAAAGTTAAAGAGTTTGCTCGACAACTAATCCAAATCATAGGCATTGCTCCTAGAAGAACCAACACCATGATCAGTGGTAGACAGTTTCTTCTTCAATATTCTTTGAATTTTTGGCCTTGGCCTCACCGAGTTTCTTGCTTGAAGGTTTTGTGGATCCATCCAGCTGCTTGTTCATTCAAAGATGCTTCTTGCATAACATTATCTGCTTCCCTAATACTTCCTTCTGCTTGATCATTCACACCTTGCACTTGATATTGTTAGGTTGGATGTATAACATCTGCAACATTAGCCTTTGTTTGTTCTATACCAATGTCTTCAGATGGTGTAACTGGACCATTATCTTCAGATGGTGTAGGATTACTTTCATTAATTCCAAACCATTTTCCCAGCATGTTATACCTAACATTTTTAGCCACAACATTTCTTTTGCCTATGCCCCTTCTTACTTTAAGTCCCAATGTTTTTACAGGCTTGCTTGATCCAACATTTGCTTCAAAAAGCTTTCTCTTAACACCCAAATTACTTAGACCACAACTAGTTGCACCTCTAATAGGTTCACATCTAACTATGTCAATACCACCAACAGTTGCAGCTCTACT
>BQNB010153907.1:0-15588 GCA_026074375.1 Tanacetum coccineum
AGCTTTGACTTTGACTGTTGACTTTGTCAGGGTTAACTTTGACTTTGACTTTGGCTTTCACGCTTTTCCATTCCGTGCTCGATTTTGTCCGTTTTTGCTTGATTTTTCGTCCTTTTCTCGAATATCCATTTCCTGCACAATTTAAATGAAAACATACAAATACAATGTATTTTTGGTACGTTTTTAGTCATTTAAGTCTGGTTTTAGTGGTCAAAGGTATGTGTAATCAAACACATACCATTCATCTTAGCGAAATATGTTGAATTTGTCTGAGCAAAACATGTTTAAGCGAAACATGTACATATTCCAAGCAAAATATGACATATTTACGAAAAGAAACTCTGCCTAAATTTTTTGAAATTTGTGTATTTCTTGTGTAACTTGTCATATTTCATATCTTGCCATATATGTACTTATATTATGTATTATCTGCTCTTTGATTGAATGTGTGTCCTAAGCTCCCTTGGATATGTCTTGTTGACTTTATCAGTTGACATTGACTATTGACCTTTTGTTCATAGAGTGTAGTACACCAAAATGTTTGTGGATCATATGCATCAGCCATGGAGAATTCTGGCAGCAATAATCAACAAGTGTCTCTCTGGAAAGACAGCAAGCAATGACAAACTACGTAAATCCAGAATTGACATATTGTGGGGTATGTTTTACAGAGAAAATGTCGACTATCCTGAGTTGATTTGGGAAGATCTTGATTACCAGAGTGATCACAGGAAGGATAAGAGATCAAGACGTGAAAACATGCCATTTCCTCGATTCACCAAGGTCACCATCAATCACTTCCTCAAGCAACACAAATCTTTCTCAAACCTCAAGTATCAACACTATCATACAATCAAAGATGATGCTATTGTATGTAGATTAAAGTTTGTCAGAATAGGAGAAGACTATCAAGAATATGGACTTGCTATTCTTGAAGTGATGCTAAATGATGCAATCAAGCAGTCAGAGTCTTACCAGATGTTCATCAAGTATTCCACTGGTCAGATTCCCCCCAAGAAGAGCAGAGGCAAAGGTTCACAAAGAAAGAAGACTACTGATGACTCTTAGGAAACTGTTGATGTATCTGAGGAGTCTGAACCTGAACCTAAACCAGTTAAGAGAAATACGTCTAGTAAAAATTAGAGTCAAGAAGAAAGTCACACTGTCTGTTGATGACAACATTATTTCTGATGATCCTGACACTGATTTAATTTAGAGTTAGGTAAGTCAATCAGCAAAACTGAAGCTGAAGAACCAGAAGCAGCAAGGCAAGTCCATGCTACTCATGCAAGGATTGTGACTGAGTCTGTCCCCGAGCCTACTAGAAGAAGAAAATCAGGCAAAGTGACTTCTAATCCTCCCAAAAAGCTCAAGGGTGTTCCATCTCTTACTCCAGAAGAACAAGAGGCTGCAGACATTATGCAAGCTCTTAAAGAAAGCAAAAAAGACAAGCAAGAGACAGCCAGGTACCAGAGGCTCAAGTGAAGGAACTAGTACTATACCAGGGGTTCCTAATGAGTCCACAGTTATCTCTGCTACCTCAAGTGAAGGAACTGGCACTAAACCAGGGGTTCCCGATGAGGAAAAGGATATAACTAAAGAACATGTTATTCTTGAGTAGGGATCAAAACAAGAAAGTAAATTGTTGATCCTACTTGAATAGATCTTGCTTAGCTAGTAAAAGGCTTAGTTGTATTGGATAAATCCAAGACAACTATGGTAGAAACTTTGATTGAATATATCAAAGACTATGCCGAATCTAGTCTATGATACTAAGAAGAATAAGCAATAAAATAGTGACAAACAAGATTGTATAATACCAAACTTTAAGCCTCAATATATTAATACAAACACTCTTGATAGTGTTAGGGTTATACAAAATCTTGAAGCTATAAATGACTGTATATGAAAAATGAGATATATAAACTACATGCCCTAGGGTATCCTTTTATACACCAAGGAACCTTAATGGGCTTACAACGCGTTTTCTACACATACATATCTTTTCCTAAAATATCTCATACATATCACTTTAGCAGTACTAAAACAGACTAACAATACTAACTAAGTATAATAGCAGAAACTCTTCTAGCAGTAGTAACAATTGTACTGGCAGTACTAATATTACTCTAACAGTAGTAATGACTTGGAACATTTTCTTTGATCTTGAGCAGCAGCAGTAACCACAACTAGCAGTTGTAACTTGAACCAGTAGTAGTAACAGTTAAGAATCCTTTTATTCCCAACATGAATACTCAGAAGAAGACAAACTTGATGATGAAGAGAAGGATGATAAAGAAAGAGATGCTAAGGATGAAGGCGATGATCATATCAGCGATATTCAATATACTAATGATGAAGATGATGAAATTGAATCTGATGAAGATGATATCTATAAGTATAAGATTCGTGTGTAAAAAGATGAGGATGTAGATATGACAAATGCTAAAGTTAAAGATTCTGATAAAGGTGATGAAGAGTTTACTAATGCAGCAAAAGCAGGTGCTGAAAAGACTTCAGAAGTAAAGGATGATGCCAAGAAGACCGAACTCCCTCCAACAAGCTCTAGCCTATATGTATCTTCACGTTTTGGTGATCAATTTATTAAACTTTCTTCTGATTCTTCTTTAGTTAGTACTGTTAAGGATACTATAGATGCAGAGATCAATTAACTATTAGAAGTTAAGATCTAGTTTGAAGTTCCACATATCTAGTCTTCATACATGCTTAGAGTACCAGTGTTTGTGATTTCTAAACCCACAGTTCTCACACCACTACAAGAAACTTCTTCAACAGCACCCGTAACAACTCTACCTCCTCGATATGTCTCTACCACACCACCTGTACCACAACAAACAACAACACCGATTCCCACACCACCAATCATAACTGATCCTCCAAACATCACCACTGTTGTTTATAAATCCGATGCACTCTCTGTTGTTCAGGTAAGAGTTGCTAGATTGGAAAAAGATGTGTCTGAACTAAAGAAAATAGATCTCTCTATTGAAGCTTTTGCTGCTCTCAAGACACAAGTTCCATCTGTTGTAGATCATTATCTTGGATCCAAAGTTAGGGATGTCTTTCAAAAGGATCTAAAGAAACACACAGCAGATCTTATTCAGAAATATTCTCTGCAGCAAATTCCCAAGCTACCCAAGAAACAGACACCAATAGTTGATCTAGAACAAGAATCAGAGAAAACTCCTTCAAAGATTCTTAAGATTAAAAAGGAACAAGCTGAGAAGCAAAAGATGCAGAAGTTTACCATCAAGTCTACAGACAAGGCAGCTCTAAAAGAGTATGATCAGAAAAGTGCTCTCTACCAGACCATGCATGTTAACAAGTCTTTCAACAGAAATCCTTCTAATCATTGATTGTACCATGCTCTCATGGAAGCACTAATAAAGGATGAAAATGCAATAGATAAAGGAGTTGCTGATACAGTTCAAGACCATAAGAGAAAGCATGATGATGATGATGAAGATGATGATGAATACCCTCCAGTTAGACCAAACCAGGGTAAGCAGACCAAGAGGAGAAGAAATAAAGATTTAGAATCTTCAAAGAAGCCATCCACCACTAAGGAAACCCCTAAAGGTAAAGCTCCATCTAAAGGCTTTAAAACTGGTAAGTCTGCTTTGGCAAAGGAACCAGTTGAAGAACCTATTGATGAGGTGGTTATGGATGATGCGAGTGATGATGTGGTTCATGATGATGATCAAACACAAGATGCTTCAGAACCCAAGAAAGAGAAGACTCTGAATCCTGAATGGTTCACGTAACCTCTAAGGCCTCCTACTCCTGATTCAGAATGGAACAAGCGTCAGGTTGTATTTGATCAACCCGAATAGCCTTGGTTTAATCAAATGGTCTCTGCTACAAAGGATCCTCTCACATTCAACGACCTCATGGCTACCCCGATTGATTTCTCCAAGTATGTATTGAATTGACTCAAAATTGCTAATCTTACTCAAGATATCTTGTTAGGACCTGAAGTGTGCAATATCGTATTTCTTTATACCTTTAATCTCAGAGAGATGAATTTTAGAAGAGAAGATCAGCCATAAAGGTCAAGCATTGATCACGGGTGCCATAGAAGACATCGTGTAATTTTACTCTCTTAATCGTTCAATTTCAAATTGTTAGATTGCGCTTGTATAATTACTAATGGTTGTGGGATAATACCCTAGGGTATTAGACACAATCTTATTGAAAGTTCAAATGTTTGGTTTGTTTTAAAATCGTATTTCTTAAATTTATACGTTGATTGTTTTATTATGTTTATCACCAATACTTGATTATAGTGTTTGAATATGCGACCTATCATTCAATTGGTCTGTGTTACTGACAAGTAATTAGATACGGGATAGGCTAATTTCGTGTCTATTTACTAGACCAAATAGGATCAAAATAAGTTCTTCTTTGTTTTTTGATTATGAGCTTAGTTAGACCGGTAGGTGACCCGTTTATGTTTCAGCAATCATGCTCTTAATTAACTGATAAAGATTGGAATAGTGGACTACCAGTATATAAAACACCTTCAAACAATAAGTAGGTAAAGTCCCGTTGGGCTAGAGTTTTAACAGGATCACCACTGCTTTAATTCTCTAAGATAGATTATAATTAAACAAAAGGATGCTTTATGCGGATGCATTAATTGTGACAGGATTAATTGTGTCTAGGTCTTAGGATGAAGTCCCGCCTAAGTCTTAAGAATGATATGCCGCTTCGAGATAAGTAAATCATTGTACTAAAACAAACAAACCAGCATTGAACCGGATTTAATATGTCTAATACAGTTTTCTATCATTTGGCTTGTACCACTTTTCTATCTTCTAATCTTCATCTTTTGTGTTTATTGTGTATTGAATTGGTATTTGTTTCCACCAAACATGTGCTAGTCTCTCGGGCTGAATCCCTCATTTCATTAGACAATGTACATAGCATAGGTTTAACTAGTAAATAGACTAATTAAATACTGATAGAATATAGGATTAAATTTCCACTCTTAGTGTTCGACACCCTACTTACCACAAACTCCATCTTGACCGGGTACACTACTCGTTAAAGTGTTGTTTTAGGTTTGTCGGCTAAATATAAATATAAAACTTGATAATCAAATAATTAACCCTACACGAAAGCACATCAGGTTTTTGGCGCCGTTGCCGGGGAGTGAAATAATTAAACGTTATTTTTATCAGTATTTCTAACCATTAATTAATTAGTTTAGTGTAATCTAATTATTTAAATTTTGTTTGTATTTATTCTCATTGTGTGTTTTAATTCCCGCATTTAATTGTTTTAAATAGTATTATGGTCTGACTGATCACCTGATACGCCATATCCACTAGTTGGATACGATGTATCAAACCTTCTGATCTGGACAGCGTATTGAGTTTTACTGTCTAAACGGCGTATCTGTTTCAAGACAATACGGCGTATTCGGTAAGCTCAATATGGCATACTGATATTCAACAGACCCATACGGCATATTCAAATTAATTAAATACGGCGTATTCGTCATCTGATACAGTATCAATAGTAAAACTCCATCTGTTTGATTTCATGCTTAATTCCTCTCATCAAGACATATCCTACTGATTCGTTGTCATTTGTTTCAGGTAGTGCATGACAAGAAGTTCGACGAAGGAACTACTCTCACTTTTTGAAAACCCAGAATAGAAATTTCACTAAAAAAGGAGGCTCTTCGATACACCTAGTCTCATAGAATCGAATTCACCTGAGTTCGATTACATTTTTAACATCAAGGAACAATCAGAGGAAAGGGAAAGAGAAACAATGACAAAAACGATGGAGCATTATATGAGCGAAACCCGAGAAAATTACGGGTCAGGCGTTACTAGGCCTATGATCAACCAAGATACCCCCTTTGAATTAAAGGGGCAATTTCTCAAAGAACTTCGTGACAATACTTTCAGTGGCTCAGAACACGAAGATGCAAATGAGCACATCAAAAAGGTTCTAGAGATTGTTGACTTATTCCACATCCCAAAAGTAACTCAAGATCAAATCATGCTACTAGCCTTCCTAGTATCCCTCACTGGAGTTGCAAGTAGATGGCTAAGGAACCACCTTCAGGATAAATTACAACATGGGAGATCCTCAAAACTAAGTGTCTGAACAAATACTATCCACCTGCATGCACCACAAAGAAAATGGAGGAAATTAACAACTTCCAGCAAGAACCCGATGAAAGCCTTTTCCAAGCATTGGAAAGATTTAAAGAATTGCTGATGAAGTGTCCTCAACATTATTTGACCGACATGCAGGAAGTTATCTTGTTTTACAATGGGCTTGATGTTCCAACTCGACAGATCCTGGACTCAAAGGGTGCTATACCTTCCAAAACTGCTGCTGATGCTAAAATAGCCATTCAGGAGATGGCTGAATACTCTCAGAAATAGCACAATGGAACATCTTCTAGGACCAAAAGTACTAAAACTTCTGACGGCTTGCTGCTATCCAAGCCCAACTCAACAATCTCGGACGAGAAATAAAGAAAGTAAATGAGAAATGTATGCTGCTCAGGTCGGATGCCAACTATGCAAAGGACCACACTATACAAAAGATTGTCCACAAAAGGAAGAAGGGAAAATTTTGGAAGAAGCCTACTATACACAGTTCGGTGCACCCTATCAACCTGGAGGATAGTATAGAGCAGCAAGGCAGGGATTCTACCAACGAAATAATGGAAATTCTTCGTATCCTGATCGGAGACCAAGCCTAGAAGAATTACTGACCAAATTCATGGCAGAATCAGCTAAAAGGCATGAAGAAAACTCGAACATAATCAAGGAGATCCGAGCTTCTACCGATGCAGCCATAAGAAACCAAGGAGCTTCAATTAAGACCTTGGAAATACAAATCGGATAGATGAGCAAAGTCTTGCAAGAGAGAGGGTTTGGACGCCTGCCCAGCTCTACGGAAATAGACCCTCAAGACCAAGTTAAATCGATCTCAACTGCTAAAGCTGATGTATTTGAGATATGATGTATCAGGCATGAGCCATACGCCATATCGGGCACATAGCACAGAAGCCTATTTTTTGAAACAGTCCCTTTTCCAAGACGACTGCAAAACTTTGGCTGTGATGATTGGAGAGAGGCACAAGATGTGAAGATTCTGGATACTTATGATCACTCCTTGCCTCAAAAAGAAAAAGACCCAAGGAGCTTTAGTTTACCTTGTTTTAGTCATAATATTTGTTTTGATAAAGCTCTTGTTAACCTTGGATCAAGTGTGAGCGTTATGCCATTCTCTACCTACACCAACCTTGGTCTAGGAATTTTATCTCACACTAGGTTGACCATCGAACTGGCTGACCGAACCATTAAACAACCAAGGGGTATTACCAAAAATGTGCTAGTAAGGATAGGCAAATTTATTTTTCCTATAGACTTTATCATCTTGGACATACCCGAGGATAATGATGTCCCTTTAATCCTCGGACGACCATTCTTGTCTTTAAAAGTGTTAAGCCCGCCACTAGCATAATCAAAAGGGTCTTTGTAATAAAAAGTCTTGATTCAAAAACAAACTTTATCGGAGAGGGTGATGAATCATTTGACCTAATTTATGGTGGCTACATAGAACTAAATGACTTGGATACACCTTTAGAAACTAAAATGGACCGAGATGATTTTGTACCAATTTTTGTTAAAACCGGCTCTTATAAAATGGAATTTTCTTGTGTAATCGGGTATAAGTATGCTATCACTGACTTCCTCCCTTCCTTGCCCATTAACCTAATGTCTAAAAGTTTTTACTATTCCATATTTGGGGACAAGGATGAAGGGAAGAGTCATGCCGGGACTTTGATCGATATACCTGTTTTCGTTGGAAGTTTTTCTTTTATTTTAGGTTTTACCATCATTGACGATGATGATATGACAAAAGACGTTGTGCTTGGCATGATATTTTGCAAGAAGTACACATCATGCCAAAGGATTATAAAGAGATTCGCTCTCGGGAATAATTGCGAGCGAATTATGGAGGATGAATAAAAGGAATGAAGTGAAGGAAAAGGTCGAACTTAAAGACCAGCTAAAACAAAAGTGCTTCCTGGGAGACAACCCGGTCATTTTAATTGTTTGTCGCATTTAATTGTTTGAATTTTAATTTTCTGTCGAGTCTGTCTTCCCAGACATTACATACGGCGTATCGAACCCCTTTAGATACGGCGTATGCATGTCTGGACGTTATCAGTTTTAAAACTTAATTATTTAATTTCCAGTAATTTAATTGTTTCTACAGGAACAATACGGCGTATCCTAGGGTTTGGGATACGGCGTATTGATCCCTACACAGTTGTGTGTTTAATTGTTTTCTTGTACCATTGTAGCGAGATAGAATTTGCACTTGTCTTCTAACCTTTTACAGAACCTTGCTGAAACTATAATATGGTATATGCTGAAAAAGACTTATGTTGAACTTATCCGGGCATTCTGAAGCCATAGTCAACACACTTTTTGCTCAAGAACTCATCATGGAGAATTATCATGAGCAAAACATCAGGGAGTTTTCCGTTCTAATTTTATTTTCCCTTATTATTTAATTATTTTATCTATAAAACGCGGACGCTGTATAATTTAAGTGGGGGGATGGAGAATTAGAACGTACTTGTCTTCTTTTTTACAAAATAACATGCAAAGTGCTTAAAAATAGTCAAAATTTAATTTTTTTTTAGCATGACTTTTGTAAAAATCACTAGTTACATTACCTAGCGCAATATAACCCTTGATACATATTGTGAGAATTTAGGCTATTCCGTTTCTAATTGTCTACTAAATTCCACAAATTTATGAGTGTGCCGGTGATGTAGTGGACTTTAGAACTTGGCCTGGTATATCACTCGAGACCGCCATGATTAGTACTATGGATTTAGATGGAAGAACATGTTCAACTGATAAATTTCTAGGATTAAACCAAATAGCATACATGTCGTAAAAATTAACTATCCACACTGGTTAGTTAACTCCTGTGTAACCCTTGATTACTTTCATTTTTAGAGTAAAATCCCCTAGAACAACCTGTTGAGCCATTCCTTTCTTTTAGTACACCATATTATATGTTTCGTTACACCTTTGCACCTTAGCCTACCGTGTAGATTAAGCCTATTTCTCTATGTTGCTAGTTTCTTCCGTGTAAAGTCTTGTATTTCTAGTGTCAAAGTGAAATTTTTCTATCTCTGTAATGGTCGGGAAATTGCATAATGCAATGGGAAATTATGTAGATCGTAAGTTTTGCTACTTTTCACAATTATGAATTATGTCCGATGAAGAAGTACTACAAGGAAAAGATTATCTGGATAAATTATGAAAGTGAAGATGGTGGAATCAAACCGAGGTTTATTATGTTTAAAAAAAGAGAAGGAAGAAAAATAGTCGGTTCAAAGGAAGTTTATACCGAAGGAATTAATTGGAAGGATCGATTATTCGTTGATACGTTACAAAAATCAACGATGTTAAGTTTTTTAAAAAGTGGCCGATATCACCACTTGTGTAAAAGTATGTAAAGAGCAGGATGTAAGGGAAGTTGACCGTTATGGGAGCGTCAACTTTGGTTGTCTTTGTCATTTCATTGATCGAGGCGTCTGTCTATATATTCAAGTCTTTGTCAAGGAACGGTCGGGGGAAAGTTACTAGCAACCGCACCTTATTTGTTGGCTTAATCTATTTGTTTTGTGAATTTAATTTAACAACCATTTTACTTCCCTTTCCTAGCAACTAACCTTAGTGTCTACTCGAACGAGGACTTGTTCGAGCATGCATGTCTATTCTGTCGTTACGGCCATGTATGCATGTCTCAACTGCCTTGTTGGATGACAACTTTTGGTGAAAGTTAGAAGGTCCCTACCCTATGTCATTCTTCATCCTAACCATTGGTTAAACACGAACATGGATGTGTTCGGATTGTATATGTCTATTCCATCGTTACGGCCGTGTATATACGATACAGCTGCCCTATTGGTGTGGTACTTATGGTGAAAGACTATTGGATGATCAACCGTAAGCCTTCTTAACCTAATTTAGCCTTTGACTTGTTCTTCCTTAGCTTTAGCGGTGGAGATGTGTATCCTTGCCAAGCTTATGATGTGAAACTAATCACGACCGAGCAATTGAGCGTACTACTTAAATGTTGCACCCTAGATTAGTTGAGTGATCTGAGTGTTTTCATTTCCATATTTCGTGAGGAGCTTGGTTATGTACAGGTGATTAGGACAAAACGATGCTTAAATGGAAAATCCTTAACTTCAGTTCGGGACACATTTTCATAAACTAATTTTTTTTCTAAAGTCCACTTGAGGACAAGTAGGATTAAAGTGGGGGGATATTTTATAACATCAAATAACGTCACTTTATTATATCATTTATCCCATCTGTTTTGCCCACTTTTATATAATTATTGCATTATTTGGTACTTAATTGCTTTAAAGTTGATAACTGTAGTAATTCAGGAGTGTTTTGCGAAGAAAAGCTAAAAGGCGCATAAATTGGAGCTAAAACGAAGACATTTGAAGATTTATGAATTTTCACCAATACGCCGTATCCAACTAAAGAGATACGGCGTATCTGCACCAAGACTTCACAAAAAAAACGCGTTTGACCAATTCCTAATACGGCGTATCCATGCTATCTACATACGTCGTATCCATGAAGATAACTATTCGAAGATACAGTAAATCAAGTAAAATGGGAATGATATCAAAGATTTATTACGAACATAGCGTGCACTCCAAGGAATCCAGCCCAATACGCCGTATCAACCTATTTGGATACGGCGTATCGAGTATTTTTCAGCAACTATAAATAGAAGACTCAAAAACGAGTTTTCAGTGTGCAATATCATATTCTTTATACCATACTCATCAGAGACGAATTTTAGAAGAGAAGATCAGCCATAAAGGTCAAGCATTGATCACGAATCCATAGAAGACATCGTGTAATTTTTACTCTCTTAATCGTTCGATTTCAATTGTTTGATTACGCTTGTATAATTACAATGGTTGTGGGCTAATACCCTCGGGTATTAGCCATCTTAATGAAAGTTCAATGTTTGGTTTGTTTTAAAATCGATTTCTTAATTTATCGTTGATTGTTTAATTATGTTTATCACCTCATACTTGTTTATGTGTTTGAATATGCGACCTATCATTCAACTGGGTCTAGTGTTACGGACCAAGTAATCTAGATACCGGGATAGCTCTCCATATCGTGTCTTATATTACTGGACCAATAGGATCACAAATAACGTTCTGTCTTTGTCTTTTGATTATGAGCTTAGTTGGACCGGTAGGTGACCCGTTTATGTTTCAGCAATCATGCTCTTAATTAACTGATAAAGATTGGAATAGTGGACTACCAGTATATAAAACACCTTCAAACAATAAGTGGGTAAAGTCCCGTTGGGCTAGAGTTTTAACAGGATCACCACTGCTTTAATTCTCTAAGATAGATTATAATTAAACTAAAGGATGCTTTATGCGGATGCATTAATTGTGACAGGATTAATTGTGTCTAGGTCTTAGGATGATGTCCCGCCTAAGTCTTAAGAATGATATGCCGCTTCGAGATAAGTAAATCATTGCACTAAAACAAACAAACCAGCATTGAACCGGATTTAATATGGCTAATACAGTTTTCTATCATTTGGCTTGTACCGCTTTTCTATCTTCTAATCTTCATCTTTTGTGTTTATTGTGTATTGAATTGGTATTTGTCATCACCAAACCTGTGCCAGTCTCTCAGGCTGAACCCCCCATTTCATTAGACAACGTACATAGCATAGGTTTAACCAGTAAATAAACTAATTAAAATACTGATAAAATATAGGATTAAATTTCCACTCTTAGTGTTCGACACCCTACTTACCGTGAACTCCATCTTGACCGGGTACACTGCTCGTTAAAGTGTTGTTTTAGGTTTGTCGGCTAAATATAAATGTAAAACTTGATAATCAAATAATTGACCCTACATGACAGCACATCAATTCTCTATATTCTACATCGTTATATATCGTGTGATTCAAGCTAAAACAAGACCTAACAAGGGAACATTCTTGCAAAAGTGGCAAATTATTATTTAACTTATACAAATGTCTTAACACCAAAAAGTCCAGACGAGGATAACAAGAAAGCTAGTTGATCCATGGTTGGTGAGTTAAGGTTCTAATCAAAGAAATAATTCCTATTAATGATCCTATACAAGTAAGGAATCCTAATTTTGAGTTGACTTTTTCGGGGTCATTTAACCCTCTAAATCGTGCATTTATGCCCAAAATAGGTACTCAATCATTCCTTTTCAGGTATTTCTCATTTGGAAGGCATTTGGATGAATTACACGTGACTTGGGCTCATTTGGAGAAGAAACGGACAAGACTACGGACCTACACCAACATTGCTCAAGAATTTCTCTACAGTGGCTAGAGATGGCATCACAGATACAACGTGACGCCGTCACAACGAAGACCAAGACGGCGTCACAAGATTCCACAACGGCGTCAGAGCATACGACCCAACCCAATATCTAGAATATTCTATTCATGACGGCGTCACGATTAAAATGTGACACCGTCACAACGATTTTCCTATATATACAAACTCGAATTTAGGGTATTGAGTGTGTAACTTTAGAATAAAACGAGGGTACGAACCCTAGTTCGTTTAGCAGCTGTTAGGGACGAATTTAGGGCCTAAAAACCCTATTGTACTTCCTCCAACTCATGTTTTAATCAAGTAAGGTTTATTTAATCATTCAATATGTCTATGTGTTGTTTGATTCGTCTATGTTCTTGCTTTGTCTATAACATGCTTGGTTAAACCTCCTATTGTATTTATTTATGATTGTATGAAACCTAGAATGTAGATCTTAGTGGTGTTTCTTCTTGTGATGGATGTGCACGTTAGGCTATAGAAAACCAACTTTTGTCTGTATCGATGTTGATATGTCTAGGAAAACATGATTGTGTAGAAAGGATACCATCGGGTAACAGTCTTCATACTACCGTGCCCCCTAATATGGTTGATCAACTTTTAATATATTTCACATGCACTTATTGTACCCCTAGGGGCTTTGTAATAGTCTTCATACTACCTTACTTATGCGTTGCTCTAGCGGAATACTAAGTAGACGGCGGGTTCGTGTAATTCATTCATGACTTAGGAAATAATTACATAGATCATCACAAGTGTGACAAGGCAACAACACTAGGAGAAGCAATCTAGGGAGTAATACATGATTAAATAAACACAATCTTTTATCTTATTGTTATCACCATTAGTTTAGATTCATATTTAGTTTAATAGCTAAAACCAAACCAATCTCTCCGATTATATGATTTACTTGCTTTCCATAAAATATAAATATACAAAAATAATCTTCCCTCAACCTTTAGAATTCTGTTAGACCGTGATCAAGCCTTCCTAACCTATTCCTCGAGTGAACGATAACAACCCCCCGAGTCTTACCTATACTACTACTACAACGATTAGGTGCTCTGCCTAGGGAGTTGTAAAACTTCTTGTTGAAGTCTAACGACGACCGCATCAAGTTTTTGGCACCGCCGTCTGGGGAATAGTTAGGTTTTGATCATAGTTTAATTTAGTTATACTTGCTTGAATCCTTTCAAGTAAGATTTAATTTCCGCATATTAGCTTTCTTGTAGTCTATGTTTTCTTTGTGTGATTTGTCTCGTAAATTTGTCACCATGACGCGTAGCACCGTTAAGAGATTAACAAAACCTCTCGACAAACCCGAAAGAGAATTCTGAAGGCTTAGGAGAGCCGCCTTGCGATCACATCAAAATGAATCTCTCGCTACTGCCAGAAGAAACCTCTTTGATGATGATGCATCTTCATCTAACAACACCGGACCTAAACCGTCAACCCCTTCCAAGACCTTACATAAGCATTCTCACCCCACATCCTCCGGTTTCTAAAATCCAATCACCATCCCAACCGAACGAACCGGAAGAATCGTTGACTCACGTGATATCTGGTTGATTTAAAACACATGCACATTCCAGGGACTGAGAAACGAGGACCCTCTCCGTCATATTAAAAACTACTTAAGTATCGTCGATAATATACAAGCTGACGGAGCAACAAGGGACACATCCAGGTTAAGATTCTTCCACTTCTCCCTCATAGGGAAAGCGACAGAATGGCTTGACAGAATACCACTCACTCAAATCACAATGTGGAATTAGCTCGTATCCTGATTCCTTGACCATTTCTTTCCGGTAGGACGTACCTCAGCCCTTAGAGATTTAATCCTCCGATTCAAACAAGGGGACGACGAACCTATCAGAAGCGCCTAGGTCTGTTTCAAACAAGGGGACGATGAACCTATTAGAAGCGCCTAGGTCCTTTTACAGGACTTAATCAAACAGGTACCTCACCATGGGATACAGAAATGGCTTCTGGTTCAAATCTTTCACGACAACATATCTCAGATCCACCGCGAGAAGCTCGATCAATTCACCCAATTCCGCTTCAACTCCCTTACTGAAGAAGAAGGATGGAATAAAATAGAAGAATACGTCCAGTACCATAACGATCTTTGGGAAGAACCATTACCCTCCATGAACGTCTCTTCCATCTCTGAAGCAACGCAACCTACACTCAGGGGGCGTTTAAAAAGAGCCTGTAAGCAAATCTCTTTCCTCGAAACACCTACTCTAGAGGTTGGGCTTAAAACCCCCTACTTGATTTGCGATTACTGCGGTGGATCCCATGAGGCTGATGAATGTGATCAGAACAACCCATCCGAGCAGGTATGCTTGTCTGGAGGAGACATCTACAATGAACCTTCCCTTCTAAGATTCTATCAGAACGACGATACCTCACCATGGGGGAACAACAAACGTAAAGAAAAAGGAGAGGATGGCCTCGAATGAAGTATTAGAAGTCAATTTGAAGACTGTTAGGATCTAGAACTAGATAGATCTTCTAGCCTTCGTGATTGTATAGTACTTATGTAATCACAAGTATATACGTGAGAGACTCTATCAATTGTTTAGGCGGAAACTAAACCATGTAATATAAAGAAGAATAAATATAAATAATGATCCTCTATGGATCTTCTCTATTGATAATAAATTGTTTTTGTGATTTGTAATCGGTGCCAAACCCTAATGCTAAAGGTTTCTTTTATAGAGAAGAAACCCTAAATTGCTAAACAAGATTCCTAAAATTGCGTAAGAGATATACATCAATCTCTTCCTAATTTATCTCATTCCTATCTTTATGAGATAACTCTAGAATATATCTATAATTCCTGCATACAATAATCACGTCTATAAATAAGATCAGCAGATTCTATATCTCTGTCAGCAGAAATGAGAACATGACCAGCAGAAACATAATCAGCAGAACTCACTTAATGCCGCCAGCAGAAACGAACATCTCTAACAGCAGAAACGACACTTAGTCGTTTTCAATAATTCCCAACAATATCTTCCAGAATATTCACATACTATATCTTCAATACGGCATATTGACTTCTTCTGGATACGGCGTATTAAGCTTTATTCCTTTATGGTCTTTGGTGAGTGCAGGCACGGATA
>BQNB010153908.1:0-15588 GCA_026074375.1 Tanacetum coccineum
ATATGTGTGTGTGTGTGTGTGTGTGTGTGTGTGTATATATATATACTTATATATATATATACATATATATACTAGTTGCAAAACCCGCCCGATGGGCGGGTATGACTTGTGATTACTGCTTTCATTTTTATTTTTGGATAATTTTTTTTAAATTTCTTCATTATAAAAACATTTTTTAACCATTTTGTTTAGGTAATTGTTTTTTTGTAATAAGGTTTTCAACAATGGAGGTGCTTCTAGTGTTTGTTTTATCAGCTTAACCGTGGTTGATTATATCCAGGGAATAAATTAAGTAATAGTTAATGAATTACGAACAATATAAAATATTTATACAAAGAAAAACAAACAGAAAGAAATCAACGGTAGTTCGATAAGATGAAATAAAAATAATTATTCTTTATCACAACGTTGGTTGTTGGGATTCTAGATTTGATGAGACAAAATAAATAAAAGAATAAAACAAAATGACTAAAATTGTTATTAAAGAATTCTACAAGCTGGTGGAGAATATATAGATTTTGGAAGATCTCTTTAAAAAGATAAAGATAACGGAAGATATTCTCTAAATATTTAAAAGATTTACTTGTCTAATGTTTATCTTCCTTTGTAAGTCTTGATCTCTCCCTATATAAAGAGATCATAGACACATAGTTTTGTGTGCACAGAAATATGTAGTCGACTAGTAAAGGTGTGTGTAAGTTTTAGGCGTGAGTTTTCTAAGTACACGCCAAGAATTTGTGTGTTTCTGCCTCAAGGATCTTTGATTCTTTGCTATAGTTTAGATAACATGTTCTAGAATTGATCATCTAGAATTGGGGCTGTTAGGAACGGTTGGTTATTAATGAAGAAACACCTTGTTGAATATCATTGTTCTTATGTTAGTTCCGCTATACATATTCTATGTTCAATGTTATTGTTAATCCTAGATATAAGATCTAAACAATCTGAGCTTACAACAATTTTTATTCTATGTTCAATGTTATTGTTAATCCTAGGTATAAGATCTAAACAATCTGAGCTTACAATGATTTTTTAGTTTCCACAATATTAAAAACCTGAATTCTTTAGGAATGTTGACCACTCCGCTTTAAACTTCTCTTATAGTTTGTTCTAGTGGATGAGCCGTACTTCCCATGAGTCCATAGCGTCCAGTTTTAACCATTCAAAATAAAACTTTAATTTGGAAACACAATATGAACTATAAATAGTCCATAATAAATCTGATTTCATCATAATTAGTCATGTTTATATTTATTTTCGAAAAACCTTTTTATTTTCTCATAAGTCCAATACTTAAAATAAAACGATATAAACATAAAACTAATTCACATAACAATTTATTCAACTATTAACACTTAACAATTAAGCCATGCAAATATTCTTGATGATCCTAATTATCTAATAATTAAAACATGTATATATCCATATAAGGCTCCTTCGTCCTATAAACTCAGGCCACATTCATTGATATAATCGATTACGTAATCCTTATACAAATACATACCACATCGCACATAAATTAACTTTTAGGCCCCATTAAGACATGCCAAGGTCTTTCCTAGCTTTTAAAGTCGTGGATCGAAACCACATAAATTTAATGTTCTATGTTTAAATCTAGATCATTATATTTGCATAATAATTTTAACAATTAACAACAATAATATCATATATCGCCTCCACGATGAATTACATGTATTTATCATAGATGCCAAATTAACAATTAATCTTACATAAAACCGGATCAATTTAACAAATTTAAACATATCAAGTTTTATTCATAAAATTGCATACAACCTAGAAATCGTCTAATCAATTTTAATAACCAATAAAAAATTTGATCTTGATGCATAAAGATCAAATCTTGATGCATAAAACGCCCAAAGGGCTTTAAAAATTAATCAAGAACCCTAATTTGATTGTCCAATTTTATTCTTGTAATTACAAATTCATAAACGATGGCTCGTGATGCCATTATTGGGATTTTAGATCTAATTAACAGTTAAACATATCACGAGTACGCATCAGAAAGATCAAACACGTATAGAATTTTTAATTAACAAGGGATTGAAGATATATACCTTTAGCAAGGAACGTTAAGGAGATATTCGGCCGGTTATGGGAGAGGGGACAAACCAAATCTTTTCCTTTACCCAATTTTGCATATTAGTCCTTTAACTATTAACGACTAATATTTATTCTTGTTAAACTTTTAACGATCGTTTGTTTAAACTCTAATTAATATATTACATTAATATATTAAATATATTGTTCTACATATTAATGTGTGCGTCCCCTTAGGCTCAAATAATTCCTGGACATATATAATTTATATTTGTTCAGATTCCAACAGTTAATGCATAAGTGAATGTGGTTTGACAAAATTTTCATTTTGAACAGATTTTAGTGTATCTCATTTGTTTTTATGGTGGGAATGTTTTTTAGATGTGTAGTATATGATTTGTCTTAATGTGATCACTTATTGACTCTATAGAGATTTAATAACATAGCGTTTAGAAAGAACAAAACCAATGGAGGTGTGATTAAACCAAGGACCTCATAGCTAGTAAGACACTTTCCACTAATTTATAAGATGACCTTGCTAATTGTTCTCACAGTGTGACTAATATACTTAGACTAGGTGTACTACGTACCCCATTAACCCGTGCTTACCACCAACAACGCGTCCTTCGTTATTACATCAACCACCAACAACGCATTCTTTTCTAATATAAAATTTATTCAGTTTACTTATTCTACCTATGTAGGATTGGGTTTGCACCCAACAATCCTCCCCTCAAACCCAATACTACAATAGTCATCTCTTCCAACGATACATGACGCAACATGTTCTAGAGTCGCTGGACCACCTGTCCCACTCTATCTGAATGGCGTGATCTGCTCTACCTGAGCTATCATTGAATCTGGATTATCTTGGGGTTGCGCCACCTGCACCACACACATCGGGGCCTATATCAGTCTTTACAACTCAACAATCTCCCACTTGGAGGCTGATCACTTCACTGCTCTTTGTGTCAAGTAATCTCTGTAAACTTTGAACTACCTTCCCTTCAACAATGCCATCGCTCTAACCTTTCTGTACCGCCGAATATACGGAACACGCTGCACTAACCAAACGTAGGGCTAGGAGACTTTCAATACAAGGTATCCTGAACTAACATCATTAAACTAGGAATAACCTTCCCTTAAACAATGCTACTGCTGTAACCTTTCTGTACCGCCGAACATACAGAACACGCTGCAATAACCAAACACAAGCAAAGAACTTTATGAATAACAAGGTATCCTGAACTAACATCATTAAACTAGGAATAACCTCTCTCTAGTAAGAAACCATCCTCTGTTATTAATTCAATCGGGGGCCAGTTGAATCTGAGCATAACTTCAACTTCTATTTCATCACCAACCTGGTGAACATCACTGCAAGGCTCTTCGTTCCAAGAATCTTCAACAAAGATAAGGACCCGTCACTTATCAATATCCAAACAAGCTTTGCCCAACTACAAAACTTTAGATTCTTCACAAGATGAATCGAACTCTTGGTTTCACTGTCACAGTATTAAACACTTTATGCCTGAGCTCGATCTAACTTCTTAAGAGAATTCTTCAACCATATCAACTCTCTGCTCCTTATGCAACTGCCAAAAACTAGGCTTTTATAGTTAACATAGTGATACTCTTTTGTAGTATAGACTCTCACTCGACTTTTGTTACACCAACTGTAAGCACATAACCAAGCACCTGCTTCTTAGAGCATCTATCCTTCATCTCAAACACTAAGGGAAACTACCACTTAGGCTTGTTGAATTCTGCCATGTTGGAGCCTGCGACCAACATGTCATCAACCTATAATAGTAATATAATAGAGGACGAACCAACCTTTTTTTAAGTAGCAACAATGGTCCATAGCACATCTCTTGTACCCTGCCCTCTGCATAAAACTGTGAAATTTCAAGTACCATTGCCACGATGCTTTCTTTAATCTGCTCAAACTTTTCATCAACTTGCACACAAGGTTTTCTTCTTTCCAGTTGACTGAAAACCCTCTGGTTGTGTCATGTATATGTCTTTATCAAGGTCACCATGTAAGAAGGCTGTCTTGACATCAAATTGCTCTAGATGCAAGTCCTCAAAGGCTACAATACTCAAGACTAACTCGAGTGTAGTCATCTTTACAACTAGAGAGAAGATCTTAATGTAGTCTACCCTATGTATTTGTTGGAAACTCTTAACTACCAATCTATCCTTGTACCTTTTCATGCCATCCTGCTCTTCTTTAACCCTGAACATCCACAAGCTTTGTGACGCCTTCTTTCCTGCTGGTAATCTGACTAAGAAACACGTGTGGTTCTTTTCAAGTGAAACCATCTCTTCATTAATAGCCTTCTTTCACTGTACGGATTCTTTGCTACTCAAGGCTTTTGAATAAGACTCTGGTTCACCGTTCTCTGTCAGCAGCAAATAGTTTGCTGATGGAGAGTACCTTATCGGAGCCCTGGACCCTGTGGTGGATCTTCGTACCTGTGGAGTCTTGGAGCCTCCCTCCTTGGAGGATGCTTCGTCTTTAGAGTATTCTTCATCTCATCTTCTACTATTCTCGAAGCTCCCACTGTTTTCGGACCCCTCACTCGTATCTGAGCTCCCACCTGGGCTCTAAGTGATTTCTGACTTAACCTATGCTCTGCGACTATGCTATCATTCTCTGCAAGGTTCTTTGGAATGTCTACTAACACCACTTGACTCTTCTGTATTAGATTCGTTAAGCTACTTGAATTTTTCGTAGACCTGGCTCCATAAATAGAGTCCACAAATGTGATATCTCTGCTTCGGATAACCTGGTGACTCTTCGTATCCCAAAAGCTGTATCGCACTTCTTCTGAGCCGTTGCCTATGAATGTACATTTCATGGCTTCTCCGTAAACATCTTTTACCTTAGCAAATGAGTCACAACCAAATACCTTCAAGTGTGTGAGACTTGTATCCTTCCCTCGTCATTCCTCCTCTGGAATATGCAACCCTATCGGAATGTAGGGTATGCGGTAGATTAAGTAGGCTGTACGAACTAAATATATCCAAAACATATTCGAAGCCTCTACACGAATCCCCGTGCTCTTTACTCTGAATGTTTGACTCAATCTTTCAGCAACACCAAACTGTAGAGGTGTTTCCAGGACCATTTTCAGCATCACAATCCCGTTCTCGACACAAAACTTAATCGGTCAGCTACTATACTCTCTAACATTATCAAACTTCAAACACTTCACTTGAAGGTTTGCATTATACCTACCACAACTCCTGTTGTAGTCTTCGATAACAGTATCATAGTAGCGGGATCCTCAGATTGATGCAATAAATGTAGGGCCACAACCTTCTGTATGAACTTTCTCTAACCTCTATAGTTTCCTTGTTTTCACTGACATTATAAAGGAAAGATTCTTTTGCTTCCCCAAACCACCTGGCTTATAGAAGTAGATATTTACCTTTCGTACATCTGGAACGTTGCCTTTGAAAGCTAACATGCTCATACCAATCCTGCTCATATCACCAAGTCTCTGGTGTTACACAGTTGCACTGCCACTGCCATTAATAATTGCGCCAATCCCCTCGGGGTGTACCTCAACTATATACAGGCTTCCACGTTTGTTCCTATGAGCTACCACCAAACTACCTTCCTCATCAAGCTGTCCATCTTAGATTAACCTTCTCTTTAGGCTTGGAATGTACCTAACATCTTTCAGAGTCCAACTTGTTCCAAAAGAAGTTTTGAGGATAACATTCCCAACGCCTGCAATGTCTAGAGTCTTGTCATCTGCTAAACGAACCTTACCGGATCATAGCTTGAACCTTTCTAACTCTTCTTTGAAATAGGTAGCATGGAACAATGCAACATAATCCATAATACCATCCTCAACCGTATTCTCAACGCAACATACCAATGCGTCATCAGAATCTCTAGCTACCTGGTTAACCTCCTTATCCCTTGAGGCTACAAGCTTCGAATACTAATTCTAAAAGTGGCCCTTCTGGTTGCAATTCCAACACGTGATATTCTGCATGTACTTTATCTCTCCTATCTTATATGATTTCAACTTGTTTCTGTTCTGCTTCATGCCCACTGTCGTACCCTCTACCCTGTATCTGTCCTCTACACTTAACAAATAATTCCTATATTCTTTGGATGTCTTCCGACGGATATCTTCAACAAAGAATCAAATCTCGAATCCTTTTGAACGTTAGCTTAGTAGTTCTAGACAAACCACTAACTGTTGTAACAGTGCTTGACCAACTCTAGGGTTACGAAGATAATAACAACAAAGCCTTCATACCTGTAGGTTTGGCTTTTGCCAACGGCTCCTAAAACTTCTTCTGATATAGAGAGTCTTCGATCTATATCTTACACAAACCGAAATCATAACCATCATACTGTCGATCTTTAACTTCCCGTCTTCTACCATTGTTTATCGTAGCCTGGCTCTTGATACCACTTTGTTAGGGTATATGACACCTGCACACACCTCTGTACGGTATATAGCTCCTGCACACACAGCTCGAAAGGCTTACGGAAGATAAATGCGGAATATAATCAACACAAGATATAACGTGGTATCCACGACTATGATAGTCGTGACAGTCCATGGGATCAAATCCGAGAGATATTATTAAGCTCTGAGCTAAACTAACTAGGCTCGTGCCAAATTGCACGATCGTGCCAAACTGCACGACCCATGCTAAACTGCACGGGGTACAAAACACACACACCCAGATCCAAGTTTACAATTACAATGAGAGGGGTATTTATAAGTGTGAAACCCATCTTCCGTTTACTTATTCTACATATGTAGGATTGGGTTTGCACCCAACATCTTCTTCAATGTCGACCTCTTATGGCTTTACCGCAGTTGAATCTTTACAAAATACTCTCAAACAACGCGCTGTTTCTGAGTGATGCTATATATAGATGCAAGACCCGGCAATATCCGGCAAGACCCTCTTATATCCGGCAAGACGCGGCTATATCTGGAAAGACCCGGTTATATTCGGCCAGACCCGGCCATATCCGGCCCAGACCCGGCCATACCCAGCCAAGACCCGGCCATATTCGGCCAAGACCCGGCAGACCCAACCATATTCAGTACTATGACTCACGTTATTCTTTCATTAAATTTAGATTTAGATGGTGAGACAAAATATACTCACACACTTACATGTTAACATGAGTCACATAATTATTAGAATACTTTCGTTTACACAATGTTTTTGCTTGTTTTAATTTACTAAAAAATTTTGTGATGGTGGAACTAGCGAGCCATGCATGCTTTGAGAGTGATACGGTAAGTGGTTAGCTCTTGGTGGCCTTCATCAGCTCGTGGTTTGAACCACGAGCAAACTTAACGTTTTTTTGTCAATCATTGTGAAGTAAAATAGATGAGAGGATAAACAGGTATGGTGCTAAATTGACAGTATTGTTGAACCATGGTAGTAGTGACCACTCAGTTGTTCTTAACAAGAAATTGCATTCATGACCTGAACACGTACAATACTTTTTTCTTAGAAAAAAAATCATCATTTTATCCGAGTTGGTGCCTTTATGTTTCGTGTTATAAACTCATAAATTAGTTGCTAATAAACTTCAATTTGATGTTCCATGTAACAAATCTTTCTTTCACTAACTCTCAAGAACTTTTGCATTATCTCTTTCTTACCATTTTATTTTATGAAGATATTTTGTAACCTTTTACTCTGACACTCTATCCCACATTGGCCGAAGATAGAAGTTGTTGGTTACTTATATAGCATAAGTGTACGTGGGATAAATGTGTTGAGAATAGTATTATGATTTCAATATTCCATCATGCGTCAAGCTGAAAAAATTTGATGCTTGGTGGATGGTGGAAATTTGAATACTTATATAAACTCTAAACTTTTTTTAATTTTTGTACTGTAAACATGTTTTGATGGAGACCTTTATAATCTACATTTCACATAGGTTAGTAAAGAGAACATATTTTGGAACCCAACTAGGAAATAAAAGGGTTAATATATACGGAGGTTACTAAAGTTTACAAAAATGTTCGCCTAAGTAACTAGAGTTTCATTTTGTTCACTGGGGTTACTAAACTTATAAGAAGCATATCTCACAATAATTTTAGTGTTATTCGAGTAAGCTGAATACATATTTTTTTATAAGTTAAGTAACATAAATGTCGTGTTTTTACAAGTTAAGTGATGTTTACGTATATTTTCATAACTTTAGTAACCTCAAAGCCATGTTTCATACTTGTAGTAACCCCAGTGAACAAAATGAAACTCTAGTTACTTAGGCGAACATTTTTGTAAACTTTAGTAACCTCTGTATATATTAACCCGAAATAAAAAATATGAATTAAATTGTGAATATCTTTGTGAGAACTCTAAATCATGAGTGCAAGAGGCAGTGTTGTAAAAATCGGTCTTGGCGGCCGATATATCAGTGATATATCGCTTGGCGGTGGTCTACCGCCACGATATTTAGCAAATCAGCCAAACTTAGCGGTTTGATCAAAATCGGTCAAAATCGGCCGATTTTTGGTGTTATGATTTTCTTGATCGTGATTTAATTTGAGAAAGATGGGTTGTTTTATGGTGTTTTTTGGATTTTTTTGTGGTGGAGGGGATGTTGAAGAAGGTGAAAGAGGAAAGTGGAGGTATTCTTCATTGTGTTTCAATTTGATAAGGATGTTATTTTCTGGCAATTGACGGTTGAAAAAAGAGAGAAGAAAGTCAAGGCAGAAGATGTAACAAAAGCAGCGGTTGTGTTTATCATGGTATATCTGACCTAATAATAATAGGTTTTCTTGGCCCAATAAAGAATATTACAATGGGCCTAGCTTTGGGCTTTAGTAAAAATAGAAATAAACCACTAGTAATTTAAACTTTTACAATATATACATAAGATATATCATTATAAATAATAAAAATATATTAATAAAACTTATTTAAATTTATATTTTTATTATTATATATTATATTAGATTTATATATATATATATATATATATATATATATATATATATATATTGCAGATTTTATATCAAATAAATATTAAAAATATATATACATTGTGGTTATTGACTTATTTTGTTAAGATATTGCTAATATCTATTTTTTTAAATAAATTCTTTTATAATTAATGGTCACCGCCGAGAAACCGATATATCGCCGCCAAGACCGATATGTCGCTTGGCGGTGGTCGATCCCCGAGATACCGCCGAGCGATTTTTACAACACTGACTGTAAATAATAATAGCTATGAATATAATCCTATGCAGCGTTTTTGAAATTCAGACATACTATATTAATATGTAATCAAAATTTTATGTTAAAATCCCGTGCGTGCACGGGTATTATAACTATTACATAGTACAAGTAAGACCAAGAAAACAAAAGTCCTACCACATCTCAACAGGTGACTTGATTTTTCTTAGTATAATTTGTTAATAATCCATTTTGTTAATATCTTACTCCAAGGTATGTAAATGAACAGACATAATGAAGTTACAATATTACTTCTTTCATCCCGAAATGTCCACTGATGACGTATACTAGGTGTACCAAGCCTCTGGGCTTGGGCCACATTATCACTTGGCCTTTTGGGCTAAACTTGACAATAACGGGCCATAGTAAAACCCAATCTCGCGTGGGCCTCGGCCCCAAACCTTGTGATCCGTCCGCGGATCCAGTTATAGATAATCCGTTTGCGGATCTACCTATAGGACGATCCGTCCGCAGAAAATAACGTCCGTTCAACACGATTGTTGCGGATCCTTGCCCGACAAGGGACCCACTCCGGCCACTACTAAAGTAACTTTCTTTTATTTTCTCAATACTAACTCACAAATACCATGCCCACATTTTAGGTAGTGATCTAATCAAGCTCTCGTGATCAGTTTTTCTAAAAACAACTTCACAAATACCAGCCCACAATTAGAATCTAACACCCTCATTTGACTTTCTATACAAATCCTCGACATGATTTTTATTTTATTTTATGGAACCATTTGCTGGTTGCTGCGAGCATCAACAATGACTTTTCATCCAAATATTTAGCAACTTCTGTCCATATGTCCGCTCCACGCCTACATCATAGTATATCGTTAAAACTCGTACACACACAAACTAATACACTGGCGATACATTTACATTAGTTTCAAACAGAAGCTATGCCGAAATTTTACAAAGTACTATTTTCACTATGCATCGGAACACCTCAGTATTATTGTGATAACCTGATTTGCGACATATAGTTTAAAAAATCATGAATGTGTAATAAACAAATGCAACCATTAATCTCGAAGCTGCCATACAGGATTAAAGAAAAATGAGTGTATATCATAACATACAGTTGCTATAGAAAACTGTTGCAATAGCCAGAGCCAAACACTCCTCAAAACTGCACGTTTTGTGCAATTTTTCCCTCGACTTCTATTTATTTTGCACCGTTAATATAGTGTTACTGTGTAATTGCATTAGCATTATTTTTTCCCCCAAAACTCTTTTCAAGGTCGTTGGTATTTCTCATCTAAAATGATTCTGCCTCTGCCTTTCTTTAACGCAGATGTGTGACTTACCTAAAACAGATTTTCCTTGCTAAAATCATAATAATGTATATACCAAACACACCTAACAATTAAACTTAACCGAGATACATCTCGAAACGTCAAAATGGTAAGAATGCAAAGACTACTATACAATACCACAAACAGCTTAACAAAAATTCAACTTAATTAAGATAGTTCATAAAATATTCAGGTTCATGAAACAATTATTATCAACCAAGATCCTAGATGTTATTAGAATTTATTAATTTTAGTCAGTGCATATACAACCTAAAGCATACTTAACATTTGTAAGGTAGAGCTTAAAAAAGTGAAACCTCACAAACAGGATCATAAACCACACGTTGGTTCATATCAGTAGCTCTTATACTTTCTAAAAGAACTGGAAAAACAGATATTTTCATAAATAAAGGAAAAAAACATTACTTAGAGAATCGCCAATATGGAAGTGTCTTCGTGAAACCCACACATAGTATAGTTCAGTTTCATTTGCAGCTGTAGAGTGCATCCAGTGCCTTTAAAATTCACAACCACCCAATGAAAATCCTAAACAAAACAAAGATATCCTCTTCTTTTCTGTAAATTGAAAGAAACAGAATATTAATTTAATCGTCATAGGGACACTTACCTCTGCATAGAGGCTTTGTCAATCGGTACCTTTATCCGTTCTTGTTTTCCAAGCCGAGGTACATGCACCACCATCGAAATCAACATCAGAATTACATGAACTTGAACCCGCAGTCTGTGCATTCCCGCTTTTGATGTTATTAGTATCGTCTCCATCAAGACCATTTTCATTTAAGTTAGAATCAATGACTTTTTTTTTGTTTCTTCTTAGTTTGGAGTTGGAACTGCAATTAAACAAAAAACAATCAATAAAGATCCAAACTTTATAGGTGTGTAAATATTTCATAGGGCATATTTTTTGGCAGTTTCTCATACGCAGGTACGCTACTTATTTGCCATTTTTACGTTGATATTCAACCTAAAATCTTTAAAAGTTACGCAATCCCAAACGCACCTTAAATTAGCAACACATATAATCAAAGATTAAGAACATCTGTTACGTCGATCACATAAAAAGTCAAACTAAAAAGAGTTAAACATCTCACCGAACCATCAAAATGTTGAATATCTTTTTAGCTTCCAAGTCTAAGAAACAATGCCCTGCATTGTACACACACAAAAATTCGTTAAGATTTTTGATTTATTAAACAACTCACTCGGTAGTGCTATGATAACTGGGCTTTGTGGTCCAAATTAGTAGTTTTTCTCATCTTGTTAAGTGATTAAAAAATATATAATCAACTAAAATATTGCAAAAATGAAATATGACATTTGAGATTTAGCCATATGTTGCTGATGTATTAGTGGACTTTTTAAAATATATGGAAGTCAGTTTGGAATGGCTGGTTTTCGCAGAAAATAGTTTTAGTGGTCTTACATGCATGGAGTTGTCATGAAGAAACCGAAAGCAACTTACAGGCACTCTAATTAGGTGTCTAAATGCAATGTGAAAGCCTCTTTACTGATTTTTAAATACATAAGGCAATAGTCATAAATAAATAAAAAACTATGGAGAACTCGGATTACCTCCGTCATAGAGTCCCGTGAGGTTAGGAATACAGCATTATGATTTCAGAAAGATAAGCTGCACCCTCGTACAAAACCTTGCTATCTTCCTTTATGCCAAGCACCCTCGTACAGATATCCTTGTCGTTATATATCCATATGTGTTTTCAGCGCTCTGCCCAATAAAGTTTTTTGTTACCTAGCATGAGCAAGCTGCAGTGAGTTAATCCTCTAAAAGGTCAGACCCTACGTTCCATACAACTTCCGCATAAAGACCTGTGTATTCACCAAAAATAAAAATTAAATCACGTTAAATGGGAATCCCTATATATATTGTCAAGAACTATCGCCAATAGCGTTGTAACATAACAAAAAAAACTCAACAGAACTCAAACTTGCTTACTTGAAAGGAAACAAAAAATACTGTAGTTTTTGTCATCACATCCTGCCTAAAATCCACAACGGATGTATTATACAATGACTCACAAAGAAACCATATTTCCTCGATCTTATAGCTAATCAAAATAATATAAGCACAAACCCCAGACAGTCGCTGATATATAAGCATAAGCCCAGATCCTAAACAACCTCTTATTCGCACGTTTTTAAGCACTCTATAAAAACTATACAAATATTATTGTAACATTCAGTTAAAAAGCTAAGAATACAACCTATAATTAGCATCGGTACCTTTTAATAGCGGCAGCCACACATTTCGCCACATTCCAGTAGAGAGTCCACTGATGTTCTTCATCCATCTAATTTTTCGACACATATGTTTCGTATTCTTTTCTTGTGAGGTGCAAGTGTTGTGGCGAAGCAGCAAATCCCCACCCCCATTGTTACCACGTCATCGTCTTCCATTGTGAGTACAATTACATCAAATCTAGTCCCAAAACAGCACAGAATAACATAGTCCACATGTATTGTTATACAAAGAAAATAGTGTGCATTAACGAATACATGATTTTTTAGGCAAAGCACATCAAATTATTACGTCACCCTTTTTTGTTTTATATCTGCAACTATATCCTTCACCATGTCTTCTCAATTACCAATCACCTACTCGCTGCAAATGAAGAAAACACAGCTTTGTTTCGGGTGGACTAATGAAATCACACAAAATCAACATGAATTATAAAAATTCATAACATTAAAAATCTTATACCTCGGGATGGTATTGCAGCTCATAAAACCGCCTCATGACACGTTCCACAGCCACAACCGCACCCTAAACCCATCAAGTTTCAACTTAATTAAACTCCAATTTCAATACCTCGATTTAAAATAAACGATAACATCTAAATAAAAAAAAACTAAATGCAATTTAAAGGATTGGATTCTTACAATTGATGTTATGGATCTTGAAATTAATGAATGCCTTTTTCTGTCGTCCGGCATAAGGTGTTGATGAACAGCTGTATTCTATGAAAAGAAACCCATTAAATTCCAACATAACAAAACCCAAATTTGAACACCCAAATGATCATTAAAAAAAATTAGAACCTGTATAAACCCATTAATCTACCCGATTGGTCTTTCCAGCTTCTTTGAGGTGGTGAGGCGAGAGAGAAGAAGAATGGGAGAGATTGGCATGGCCGGATTTATTTGTGGTGGTGGAGATGATCGGATCACCGAAGCGGTGGATCTGTGTGTTGGGGAAAAGATTTGTGTGGATGGGGCACGTGTATAGTGTAATTTTCACCAACGGGTTGTGGGTTTCGGGTTGCTGAGAGCCGAGTCAGGTTTTCATTTAATGCAGCTGCATTTAATATCCTCGGGGAAACAATCTTGATGGTTAATAATATAAGTATAATATGATTAAAAGCTCGATATAATTATGTAATTAGTTTTCTTCACGATTAACTGTTTATGTGATATTTAATCTTTACGATGTCCACTACGACCGAGCATAATAGACCACGGACCGGACCGAGAAACCGGACAGAACCGGACCGGTTCGGTTTTACTCAAAACAAGTCATTATGGTTTGTTAGACCGAATCGGACCGACCCGGACATGAACTGAACATTTCGATCCGGTCCTCGGGTGTTTTGGATCAAATTGGTTTTTAATTCGGTCTCATCTGATTTTCTGACCGTGATCAATCTTAATGCTCACTAGATAATATTTAAGTGCTTTAATCATTGTCCAATGAACATTGTATAGCTACTATTTTTTTTGAAAAAAAATTCAATTTCAATTTAAAAATAAACGGATATGATTGCTCATATTGATATTTAATTAACCAAACTCTTAGCAGACATTAACCTTCTTATTGTTGCCGGCCAATCCTATTTTTTAGGGTCTATGTGGCAGCCTTCTAATCCGTACGATCTTCCAACTTTTAATCCTGACCACTTTAATTCAACTTTAGATATTAGCCATTAGATCATTTGGTATCATTTATCAGCCGTTAGATTAAAATGAAACTGTCAGCAACCGTTTTACTTTTAATATAATGATGACACGTGCCCTCTTATTGTGGGGATGAGATGCACCTGATTATACCTCCCATATCAGAAACATACTAATCATTCGTAGCTTTTTCAATATGGGCTAAAAGGCCCAAAACGTATGATGTTTTCTTTGGCTATTCGAATTTTGGCGGTAAATTAAAAGCATAATAATTGCTAATGGAAATCAAATTTGCACGGGTGTAGTTTATTTTTAAAATCGCATGACGGTTAGGTTTTTTGGTTATAAATACCCACAACTAGATTTACTCATTCCAAAATATTCCATTTTCTCATATCTAAGTTTCTTTCAATTCCAATGACAAGCAATGAGTCTTTTGTTTCGTCTCCTATGGTTGATGATTGTGTAAGTGTGTTCAAAGAATGTTAGTTATTGTTATATTATCATCTTTCTTATCAACCATAAACTGTTTTGTATTAATGATATATTTTGTTTCTAAACATGATTCATTTATCAGTCATGTAAGTGTTAATTCGAAACCTTCTGTTATTGAGCTTTATGCTGTAAACAATGAGGCGTTTATGGTTGATAAGAAATATGTGAATGTAACTGATCTGAATTTGATGTCTGATGAAAAAGTTTCAATATATGACAGGGATGATCTGGAAAAGAAGGTATTGATTTTTATTAATATTTATATGCACTATTATATATTTGGATTTAAATTATTAACATTATATGCACAATTATATATTTTAATTATTTGTAGATTGATGACGTTTAAGTTTTGGACAATGTTGTTTGTGTTGATCGTAATAAGGTAACCGTTACTGACTATACGATATTTTTATCTAATTATATAATTGATTTATTTAAATGTATAATGTTTCAAATTTGCGGATTGAATTTAAGAATGTTTATGGAAGTGAAGCTAAGACATCTGCTGTTGTTGCTTCTGTTGTTATAAAGGAGGTAACATTTAATG
>BQNB010153910.1:0-15587 GCA_026074375.1 Tanacetum coccineum
AAATTCCCTTTCTCCTTTCACCAGGCTATCTCCCTGCAACTCATACCACCAGAACCCTCCTCCTTCACTAAAACACTCACCATAAACTCTTCCCACTCCTACATACACCTTTAACCTCGTATTAATTACCCTTCCACCTCACCAGACCCACGTAGCATCTTATTATTGGTTCATACACCTGCCTAAGCCACGTGGAGCTCCCTAATTGGCTAGAACACGTCAGAGATTAATCCAACGGCTCACAATTAGTTAAAAACAGTTATTGATTCAAGGAATGGCCAAGATTATTTCTTCCTCAAGTTTTAGCTCTCATTCAGCTCTATAAATAGTGCTAGATAGTTCAACATTTGTAACTTTTACTTTTACTTTACTTTACTTTCAGTCATTTACTTTACTTGTCTTTAAAATTCCTTGCAATTGTATTTTCGTTAAAAGTCAAATAAAGTCAAACTTTCTCCATTGTTATTCAAAGCTCTCATAATTAGTTTCATTTCTGTTGTTTAAGCCTTTCATAAGCTCTCTTCATTTTTACAAGCTTTCCTATTCAGTTTTCTTCATAATCATACATTTGTGAAAAAAGTCAAACTTTGGTCAAAATAAGCTCAATTTAGCTTATTTTGTTTTCTCTAGTTCTAAAGTAGTTCAAACTTTGTAAAAAGTCTTCTAGATACTGTTTTTGTCTATTAAAGTTCAATAATGTTCATTTGAGTTTTAGTGTAATTGAGTTTGGAAGCTTTTGGAAGAATAAGCTCAAAGAAGCTTATTGAGCTTAAGCTCTTGGTTTAGAGGCAAGGTGCCATTAGGATTGTGTTTAAAGGTCACTCACTCAACAAGAGTGACCTAGAGTTCAGAGATTACAATTCACAGGTTTAGCTTTTTAATTTTGATTTTAGCATTTATATAGCTTAATCCAATAGCTTATTGAATTGTCTTTTTGTGTACTTAAACCTATTCAATCTTGCTTAGTTAGGTTGGATATTCAAGTGCTTTAAGCTTTTGAAGTTAGAATCCATTTAGGTTTCACTTCTTAATATTCTGTCATAATAAGTAGGTTAAGCTAGCTGATAAACTAGCTTATTTCTCTTAATAAGCTAGGAATTTTAGTGCTTGAATAGCTCAATTAGGTTAGTTATAGTTTGAGTAGATATAAGGTTTTAGCATTTTTAGTTTTAAAAATAGATTTTAAGTGAAATATTAGTTGGGACAGTATTGTTAAGTAGTGTTTGGATTTAGGTGTTGTTGACTCTTAAAGTCCAATTTAGTAGGTAAATTTACATAAGTCAGTTGTGTTAAGTGATATTGTTAAGTTTTAAATAGGTTTTAAAAATTAGTTTGTAGATTTTCCAAGTTTATAGCTTAAAAAGCTTGTTCCAGCACCAGGACAGTTTAAGTGTTAAGAAGTTTTAGATTTAAGTGATTTTCAGCATTCTAGTGTTCAATTTAGGGTAATGTACATTTAGATACATTTAGTGAATAGGTTTAAAGAGTTCTCAACTTAGAACTTAACCTGCATTTTAGCCTTTACCAATTACCTCAGCATAGACAGTACTTACTCAGTAAGTACTGTTTGTTGCTTATCATTTTCTAGTTTCTTTTTAGCACTTATAATTAGGAGTTAGAATTTAGTTTTAAGCATCTAAGTAGTACTCTATTAGCTCTTTAAAATTCATCTTTTAAGTTTCATTTATAAGCTTTAGATTAGCTTGTAGGTTCTTGCAAAAGTGGTATAGCAGCAATTTAGATTTTTAGCTTATTTCTTTTTGATTTCTATTTTCTAGTTATCATTTTCAAAATCCTTTTATCTAGATTCATTCTACATTCATAGTATAGCTTATTTTCAAAATTTAAGTTTTTAGAATCAAGAATTCAGCTAGTTAGCTTATTAAGATTAGCTTAATATCAGTGAATAAGCTGAACTTTAGCTTTTTAAGATCAAATTTCTCATTAATCTTGTTAACTTGTAGCTTATTTCTTTTTAGAAATCCCTAGTACCCATCACAAGCTTCATTTAGCTTCTTTTGGTTTTAATTTTCATTAAGTATTAAGCTAGGAATAAGCAAAAGATTAGAAAAGCTAAATTTTCAAAACAAATCCTTAGTTTCTGTAAAGCAGAATTAAAAGCTTAATTTTTAGCTTATTCAGTGGATAAAAGTTCAATGTGCTTTTATTAAAGTTGTAGTGTAAAAGCTCAGGTTTAACTTTTCAGTTTTAAGTTTTTGCTAATTTTCACTTTTTAGATAAGTCAAAAATAAGCCAAATCGTAGGGTTTGTTTTGTACTTTTTCAATAGTTAAGGGTTTCCTGTTATCACTATAGTGTAAATTCCTCTTAGTTACCCCGCCTACCCTTTACTTTCAACTTTTACAATTTCTACCCTGTTCTTTTAGTTTAATAAAATAGTTTTAATATTTTTAATATTAGTTTTAATAAAATTTAAGTTTTATAACTTTTAATTACAAAATTAGGGTTCAATTGCGCTATAATAAAAAATGGGGCATTTTTTATTTCATTAGATTTTCTGCACCTTTTTAGTAATACAATCATTTTTCTTTATTTTTCCAATTGAATTTGTATTTTCTAGAAATTAAAATAGATTTTTGGTAAAACAAAATGCAAAAGGGGGAGGGGGGGGGGGGGGGAGGGGGGGGGGGGGGGGGTAAGGGTGGTCGACAGAAAATAGAAAAATAGTAGGAAAAATCTAATTCTTTTTGTAATAATTTTCTTTTTCATTCTAGTATTTTTGAAAAATAAAAATAGAATTTTAGTGTTAATTTTTAGAAAAAGTGTATTTTTAGTAATTCATTTTTCTTTAAAAAATTCATAAAAAATTCAAAAATAGTTAAAAAATTCTAATTCTTTTTCCTAAAATTTTCTTTTTAAATTTGTGATTTTTAGGTATAAAATTTGTTAAAAGTAGTGCCTTAGATTTTAAATTTCAATTTTAGCTCACGTTTTTAATTTTCGTGTATTAAAATTTCGTGCTAGTTAATTGTTTTTAGTTTCTATAAATCGTTCTTTCTATAGTTAACTGTGCTATTTTATTCGTAGTGTAATTCACAATACAAAAATGCTTCTTATATCATATCTTGACTCGAATCCGAATTATTCCCGAATCTCAATTCACGACTTCGTTGGGATACGACCCGAGAAGAGAATACTTCCCGGTTAAAAATATACGTATTGTGTTTTCTTAAGTGAGATTTTATCCTTTTTTTTCTCTTATTTGTGAAGTAAATTAGAAAGAATTGTCACGGGATTTATACTATACATATATAAATTTGACTAGTGCTTATACACGCAACCAGTCATTGTTTTGCTTGCGTAATGAATTGGTCTAAAATGCTTCTCAATCCTTTGCCCTAGAACCGCACCTATTGCATAATCACTTGCATCGCACATGATTTCAAAAGGTTGGTCTCAATTTGGAGCAATGAGAATTGGTGCTTCGGTTAACTTCTTTTTCAATGTTTGAAAGGCTAGAATGCAATCTTCCGAGAAGTTAAACGGGATGTTTTTCTCAAGAAGGTGGGTTATGGGTCGAGAGATCTTTGAAAAGTCTTTGATGAATCTGCGGTAAAAACCAGCATGCCCGAGAAAACTTCAAATTCCCTTAACGGTAGTTGGGTGAGGAAGCTTAGAAATCACATCGATCTTGGCTTTGTCGACTTTAATTCCTTTCTTTGAGATCTTATGTTCAAGTACGATACCTTCTTTCACCATGAAATGGCTTTTTTCCTAATTTAGAGCTAAGTTGGTGTCTTCACACCGTTTAAGCATTTTTTCTAGATTGGTGATGCACTTAGCAAAAAGATTTTTTGAATATATGTTTTGTTAGGTCCAAAAACCGAGAAATCATCCATGAAAACTTCCATTGTCTTTTCAATCATGTCATGGAAGATTGCCATCATACACCTTTGAAACGTGCCTGGTGCATTGCATAAACCAAAAGGCATGCGGCGATAAGGAAACGTTCCGTATGGGCAGGTGAATGTGGTGTTTTCTTGGTCTTTTGGATCAATTAGAATTTGGAAATAACCCGAGAAACCGTCGAGGAAACAATAGTACTCATTTCCTGCGAGTCTCTCCAGCTTTTATCCATGAATAAGCAAAGGAAATGGCTTTATTCTTGTAGCGTTCGTTCAACTGCATAATCCTATACATACCTCCACCTGTTACAAGTCTTTCGCACTTAATGTTCCGTTATCATCATTGGTTACTACGGTTATTCTTCCTTTCTTTGGTACAGAATGTACTGGACTCACCCAAGGACTATCCGATATTGGGTAGATTAATCCAGCGTCAAGAAGTTTTGAAACCTCTTTTTTAATGACATCATGAATCTTTGGATTAACCCTTCTCTGATGTTGGACTGCTGGTTCATAGTCGTCTTCCATTAGAATTTTATGAGAACAAAATTCCGGGTTTATACCCTTAATGTCAGAGAGCTTCCAAGCAATTGCTTGCTTTCAGGATTTAAGAACCTTTATGAGAGCGGTCTTTTCATCATCACTCAAATCTTTGGCAATTATGACAGGCAACTTGTTGTTATCTGCTAAAAATGCGTATTCGAGATGAGGAGGTAAGTCCTTGAGTTCAACTCGGAGGTTTCCATTGATAGAAGATTCGGTAGATTTACAAACTTTAAAAGCTCTTTCATTGATTTACAGTAAGTTAATATTCCTTGATTTAGTGACGTGAAGGACACTATTGAGAAGAGATCGAGAGAGGAGAATGTCCCCCTCTGGGTCCATAAAAGCTTCAAATCAACTTCCGTTGAAGTTGGATCATCGGCTATAGCAAAAAAGTATCATCTTCTTCTAAAAGTATAAAATCACTATCCTCCGAAAAGGAGTAAAGATCGGAGAAGAATTTGAAACAATCGATCATATCCGAGAGAAGGAAAACCAATATGCAATTGTATGTACGGAAAATCCTAAAACTGTCTTGTGAGTATCTTCCCAACGTAACATTAACAAGATCAACTTTTCTTCAACTATCGAGATTGGTTGTACAAAATAGAAGGCGTATCACCCCACATTTAAGTTAAAGATTGTATCATACGTTTCTAAGCGTTATCTCTCCTTCGTACACATCAATAAAGCATGACTGCCTAAGAAAAGGTCTTTCCGAAGTTCAATTGTAACTCCGAGGATCGGCTATATATCAAGAACACAAAATCGGCTGGAAAGTAAACTTTCCTTACCTTTGACAAAAACATTTTCGGCTACACCGTAGAGTTTAGAAATGGTTTCGGATCGGCTAATTCTACACATTTTTAAGTATCATTTAGTCCGGGGAGTCCCAAGCTTTATCCAAATAAGAAAGAGGCATGAGTATAATGCTAGCACCTAACTCGGCTAGGGCTAAGCACTTATCAAACTCTGAAAAATCACATGGGAAAAGAAATCGACCGGTGTCACCTAGCTTCTTGTGGAACTTTTACAGGACAACCCACTACAATTTTCATCAAACAGGTGTCTTCTGGTTAACTCTTGTTAACTTGTCTTTGTCATTAAGCATCTTTTGAACATATAACAAACATTGGCATATAAATGACGCTACGCGAAACTTAGCCCAAAAGTGAAGATTGCCGAAAACTTTCCATAAACTTTGAAGCTAGGATAGCATCCTTTCACGAGTTTTCTCGTTTGCAAGTTCTTGGAAGGGGTAAGGCAAACAAGTCCTTTGGCCTTTCCAGCAAAAAAAGCGCTTTGATGTTTTCCTTTGTCTTTGTTTTGATCTTGGACCAAAGGAGGTTGGATGTCTTCGGTGCTAGGTAGCTCCGTATCCTTTGTCACCTCGGGTTCCTTTTCCACCACCGGCGGTGGAATTGGAGGTCCATCGTATGTAACACCACTACGAGTCGTAATTGCCTTGGCTTCGTTCCTCGGATTTGGAATGGTATTGCTTGGTAACGAACTTGAACTTGAAGCTTGGTTGGTATGATAGTTTTGCATAAAACTTAGCATCATGTTTTGAAAATCATCTTGCTTCTTTTGAGAATCATTGTAAACTCTTTGAAAATCATTTTGGTTTCTTTGAAAATTATCCAATTTCATTTGCAAATTATTCATGTTCGCATCATTAGCCTTAGCATAACTTTCAAAATCCGTTTTAGAAACACCTTGAATTTGTGAAACGGGAGGTAAAGCTTGATTAACCAAAGGTTGATTTGTTGGTGGTTGGTATGGTGGGGCTTGATAAACGGCTCCTTGATTGTTTTGACGGTTTTGGTTGAAATTGCCTCCACGATTTTGATTTCGAATTGAAATTGTTTCCTGATATCGGCTTTGGTTTCCTTCTTGTTTTTGAAAATGTTGGTTTGATTAAAACTGTTGTTCTCATTTTGGTTTTGCCAAACTATGAGGAGTATCTTTGGACAAAATTGCCAACGGCGGCGATTGGTTGGAATTGATGAATGTGATCATGAAAAAATGGGAAATTCATTTCTTGTTTAACAAGGACAATTGTTAAATATGGTTTGAACCACAAGTAACACAACTTCCTCGAAATGCTTGACTGTAGCATATCCGTTACATTCTTTTCACTAAACATCTTTCTCTAATCGCTCATGCTAAATATCCATTTTGTCTTCAAGAGAAGCCGAGTTTTGTGAAAATCAAAAGAAATTAGAAGGTGGTAGAAATAAAAAGAGGAGCATTCGTACTCGCTCTTGGTATCAATTGCGATGGCTACTTGAATAAAACTAAATTGGATTTTTCTCTCAAAATGGCTAAACCATCACGAGGCATCTTATCAAGAAAATTGCCACCGGTGGTGAATCTACAGCATCTTGAATCATTGGTATTTCAAAGAATTGTAGAACGTATCAAGTGATGTAATTCCCGAGAAACCATGATGGAGGACGATTGACGAAGAAGTCTTTGAAACTTCCTATGGCTGTCGTTGACAATGTTTCCATCATTCAGTATTTGTTAAAAGTGGTGAATCTTTCTAAGGTAAGTTGTTTTCCGAATGAAAAAGAATTGGTTTATATGAATTTCGAGACAAGATCAACCCCCCGTAGAAATCGATCGAGGTGGTTCCTTATCTAGCCAAGTTCGGGCTTCACCTTCGAGAGAGAAAGGAAAAAAGCAAAAGCTTAATCGAAGATTCGACTTCGGGATGTCTAAACGTAGAAGGACCTTTGATGAAAAAACGAAAGAAGATATGAGGGTCTGTTTACCCGTAAAATTGATTACTTTAAACAAGATTAATCAAAGTTTGTTTGAGCCAAAATTGTTGCATTTATCGATTGTAAATAACAATTGCATCTTTGTATCCCTCGATGGGAGCTTGTAGCATTTGAGCCATGGTACGATTGTCGGCCATTGGAATCTCGGGTTCCTCAACAATAACCGTTGTTAATTGTTGTTGTCGACGACTTCGATTACGAGCTTGAAAACGAGTGCGCATGCACTAAAAATAGAGAAATTAAAAAAAATAAACAAAAATTACACTAATTTTTTTGGATTTTTAAATTTATTTTTTTCTTCTCTTTTTTTTAACAATCTATTTGTAAACGGAAACACGAAAGACAAACCTAAAAACCAAATAATCAACTAAACTTCACGGTAGCTCTTAAAAATTGCTTTTTAAGGTGAGCCGTATTTCGTAAGTGACACAAATGGCAAAGTTTGTTGAATCTTTGGCAAGTTAAAAATTTTCTTTAGGGAACTTTTTCAGTTCACGCAGCCGGAACTATTTAATATAATACCTTCAATGAAGGTATTATATGTTGGTTTTCTTTACCAACTTTGGTGTATTTTATTTCTTTTTAAAGGACAAATTTTTTTTATTTTTGATTTTTTTTATATTTATATGATAAATTATACTAAAAAGAAAAAGAAAATATTTTATACTTTTTATATTTTTTAATTTTTTTTTGCATTTTTGAAATATTTAACAAAAATGAAACTTTCGAGAACGAAAGGATCTTCAAACCAAACTCAACAAACGTAAACAACGGAATCTTTACCTCAAGTCCCCGGCAGCGGCGCCAAAAACTGATGTGAATTTTATACACTATAAAATATAAGATATAATACCACAAGAGCAATTAAGAAAATTCCCTAAGATAATTTCCTCATAAAAGATATATATAATAATAAACGTAAATTTTACCGTGACGAATGATTCACGCACACGGGTTGTTCCCCCAACGACTTGTGAAAATTAAAACCTTGCTTAGTTTGAGATTATGATTTGAATGAGAGAAAAGATATTTTTGAGTATCTATTACTACTAAACAAAAGCAATAATCAGTTAAAAACAATTAAACACTTAAACTAATTAACGGGAACAAATAAAACGCGACAATTAGGCAAGTAAGACAAAATTTAAACTTTAAAATTGAAATCTAAATTTCTAAACCTAAATTGGGACAAAAGAAAATTTTAAGAAAAAGAAAAACATTTTTTTGATTATTTTTGAATTTGTTATGAATTAAAAACTATTTTAATCTAATTAAATCCTAAAAAAATAGCAAATTAAGTACTAAAAATTTAGAAAAATGATTTTTAAACTTAGAAAAGTCTAAAATAACATAAAAACTCAGAAAACTATTTTTAACTATTTTTAAAATTAAAATCCTATTTTTAAAATTAGAAATTAAAGCTTAAAAATGAAAATTAAAATCTAAAAGGTGTAAAAATGATTTTACTGAATGTAAACCTAAAGCTATTTTTTATAAAACTAAAAACTATTTTTTGTATTTTTATAAAACTTTTTTCTATTTTTTATTGATTTTTTAAGATTTTAACTTTCGAAAAACTATTAAAAATAAACTAATCGATGAAAAATTACGAAAAATTCAGGAAAAATCTATGATGCAACGAAGATTACTAGAAAAATAAAAGTCAAAACTCAGCTTATCAAATAAGCTGAGAAAAGGGCTTATAAGGCTACGGCTTATTGAAAACTAGTAAAAGGAAAACGTGTATAAAGATTAAAAAGAAAGGAAGGTTGACGGATGAGCTATTGTAGCATGATGGTAAAGAGTGTGTGTTGTGTGTGGGAGGTCGTGGGTTCGAGGCAGGCAAACCCCAACTTTTTGCACTTTTTTATTTTTTTGCTTTTTATAAAAACTAATTATTAGGACTTAAAGAGGACTTATTTTTGAGCACTTTTTGTGAAGACAACTTAAGCTGAAAATCAATTTTAAGCTCAAAAAGAGCTTATGAAAGCTGCTGAATCAGTAGCTAAGCTTTTGAGCTAGAAAATCTTTGTTGACACTTAAAAGCTTGTACAACCCTCAATATAAGCTCAAATTTAAAACTGAGAAATGACTTATGAAGCTTATGATGCCTACTATCTAGGAATGAAAAGTAATTTAAGCTAGAACCACATTAAGCTAACTGAAATTGAAGGAAAACTATTAAACTCAGGTTTTTACTCAATAAGCTCAAAATTAAGAAAAGCTAAAATACTTAAAAAGCCAAAACAGAAGATGAGCTTATGAGAACTAAACAATCCACTACTAAGCAATGAATTCAAATCATTAAAACAGCTACTATAAGCTAAGTTTCTAAAATTAAAGGCTAATCTAAGTTACTACTGTTTTTGGAATTTTTGAGATTTTTATGAACTTTTAAAAACAAATGCACCTTAAGGAATAAGCTAGAAAACCTGAAGCAAGATTTAATCTAACTTTAACTATATCTAATCATTGAATTCACATAAATGAATAAGATAATTACTATATTATAGCAAACCTAATCTATAATCAACTTGATCTTAAATGACTATAACCTAGTCTACACTAGATTATAATGTAATTCTTATATTGGACAGACAGTGGTAAGTTACCACTGTGATGCAAATGGCAAAGCCTAGCTCAAATGCACGGTACCTTAAGTGGTAAGTCATACCTCAATTCATCTTACTTGATTGTGCATAAAAACTTTAAAACATGTAATAATCCATGCTGTGTGTATGGCTTTGGTTCAAAATTTCACAAGTGAAAATCAAAGGTACATATACCATAGTGCTGTGAGACAGATTCAAATTAGCCACAATAAATTATCAATAAGCTCAAATCTGCATGCAAAATTTATCCAAAATAATCAAATTTTGCTCGATTCAACTAACCAAAGAGCAATTACTAAGTTCCTTTGACTTTTGATGGTCAATTAACACTAACCCAAACACCCCCTTAAGTTGTGACAGAATTGATTAAGCTTATGCTTTGACAATTTACACAAAACTTTAAAACCAGATTACTAGAAGCCTTATATTACATTCTTTTTTAACTTGAAATAACAAACAAGTTAAACTTATAATTTATGATATTTTAATACTATGCTACATATATTTTTGGGTTTTATGATTTTTTTAGACAGAAATTGAAATCTACTAAGTTCTTCATTAACTAAGATAAGACAGATTAAGTAATGATTTATATGCACTTTAAAAGACAAAATAAGCAACTATGAAAGCAAATCTTAGAAATTAATAAGCAAAATAAGCAACTAAACTATTCAAGCACTTTTAAGCTAAAAATTTAAGACATGAATGTTATTGATAATACTTACAAAATGGATCTCGTTTAAACAGAAGCTAAGGCTCAATTGAGCTTAATCAACAGCTCTGGCTTATTAGAAATAAGCCAGTGATTGTCCATGAGAGCTCTTCCCTTTTTAGCTCTCCTTCCATTAGCTAAAATCCAATTAAGCAAAGGTGACAAGGTTATTAGCTGATTTTAAGAGTTAAGGTATGATTAAGGTAAGAAAGTTGAGCTCATATTATCAAGTGCTCTTAGAGAAAATAAGAGTTTTTTAGTAAGCTTTTGATATTTAGCTTTTCATTTAAATAGGACAAGTAGTGTTATGAAACAAGAGCTTATGAAGAGCCTATTTAAAACTGAGAATTTCATTAACATAAAATCTTGATTACAATGCTTAAAGGATGAAGAAGTAAGAAGAATTACAGTTTAGGAAATTTAAGCTAAAAATTGAAATTTATAGCTATAAGAATCTAAAAGCATATTCTAAGGCTTATAATTCTCTCAATTTAGTGGATTTAGGTTGTGCTAGTTATGATGTCAATCCAAGTGGATTTTCCTTACTAAGAACATTTTTTTTATTTTTTTATTGAAAACATATATATCAAGGTTTTCGTTTAGAATATCAGTTAGAAATTATTATTTTTTTTGCAGGGCAAACATGGAGGCATATGATTAATTTTTTCTATTTGTCTCCCCTTCACACTTAAGTTGAACATTCCCTCAATGTGATAACTGATAAACTAGAAAATAAGGAAAATAAAGGGAAAGTGGTACTTTCCAGGCATAGAGATGTATAGCCAAGAGAGAGTTATCCTTGAGCATACTTCATGATTTGCCAGATTTTTAAGCTATATTACCTGCATAAAAATAAACACACAAAAACACACAAAAAAAGAAAATATTTTTTGGGTTTTTTTTAGAAAAATAAATAAGGGATACGAGTGGAGTTGTATGGAGGAGGGACTCCTCCACACTTAAGTGAAGCACGGGTTACCTCCCGAGAAGCGTTTAATTTTTAAGAGTGTCGTTAGCTAGACTCTAGAGTTCATTCTTTGGGAAAGAAGGGAGTGACTGCTTCTCTTTGGTCATTATAATCTTCTTCTTCATGATATAGTTTGAGTCGATCGCCGTAAACAATAAACATTTTTCCATCTTTTCCAAACAGTTAAACATATCCGGATGGATATTAATGTTTTACTACGTATGGTCCTAACCAGTAAGATCTGAGTTTCGGTTGTTTGAATTTATACTTTGAGTGAAAAAGTAGAACCTTGTTTCCTTGTTTGAATTCTTTTCTCATTCTTAGTTTTCTATCATGCCAGACTTTGGTTCTTGCCTTGTATAGAAGATAGTTTTCATAGGCTTGGTGTCTAAGTTCGTCTAATTCGTGTAACTGAAACATTCATTTTTCACCAGTAGAAATGAGATCTGGGTTAAAATTCTTAAGTGCCCAGTATGCCCAGTGTTCAATTTCAAATGGCAGGTGATAGTTCTTTCCATATATTAGTTTGTATGGTGTTGTACTAGTTGGTGTTTTGTAAGCATTGCGAAAAGCCCACAGAGCGTCATCAAGTTTTCTTGACCAAATAGCAGGATTGTCTTTAACAGTCTTTGCAAGAATTCTTTTGAGAGCTCGGTTAGTGTTTTCAACTTTACCACTTGTTTGAGGGTGGTGATGACATCAAATAACGTCTATTTTATAGCATCATTTACCCCATGTAGTTAACCCATTTTATATAATTATTGCAAAGAATTGTTACTTAATCGTTTATATTTGAGAATTGCTTAAATGAAGATATTTTGAAGATTACTATTCTAAAGACCAATACACTGTATCCATCAAGGAAGATACGGTGTATCCGTGCCTGCACTCACCAAATACCACAAAGGAATAAAGCTCAATACGCCGTATCCAGAAGAAGTAAATACGTCGTATTCAAGATATAGTATGTGAATATTCTGGAAGATATCAAACGTGGTCCCTACTCCAAGAAACCCCCCAATACGTCGTATCCAATCCCTTGGATACGCCGTATCGAACCGACTTCCAGACCCTATAAATACAAAACTAAAAAATGAGTTTTAAGTGTGCTAAATCATATTCTCGATACCTAAACCACAAAAGTCAATTTTCAGAGGAGAAAAGGAGCAGAAGAGGTCTTGTAACGCATTCCAATCCATAGAAGACAACATGTAATTCCATATAATTTTGTAATCGTTCAGTTTTTGGTATCATTTGTTAACTCGGTTAGTTTGCCTTGGCTAAATAATTGCTCTTGTATTTATTATGATGTTTGAAGGCTAATACCTTTAGGTATTAGCCATTATTATGAAGATCTGAATGTTTGGTATTGTTTATCTTGATTTCTTGATTTATCGTTGAATGCTTGTTTATGTTTATCAATTTATACTTGTTTACATGCTTTTGTATGCGACCTATCTTTCAACTGTATCTAGTGATACGGAGCAAGTAATCTAGAGTCTGGAATAGCTCTCCATATAGTGATTTATACGTCTAGAATCATAGGATCACAAATATTGTCCTACTAAATCTGTGTCTAGGATACGCTTCAGGCTTAACTAGTTAATTGGATATTGCCAATGGTTTATTGAACGTGTTGACTAGAAGGTGAACCTAGATAATTCAACAAATAACGTACTAATTCCATTGGATAGTTGGACAAGTGGACTACTAGAGTATAAATCACCGTTAAGCGGTAAGTGGGTAAAGTCTCTATGAGCTAGGGTTTAACAAGATCACCATAATCAGCAAATAAAGATGCTTTATGCGGATGCTTTAATTGTGGAATAATTAGTGTGTCTAGGTCTTAGGAAGATATAACACCCCGTGTTTTAGGGTCATTGACGTTGTCAATAAATTCACTATGTATGTTTAGTATTGTACATGTTTGCTTTAAATCGTAAACGTTAAGTTAAATCGCGTACACTAAAAATTATCGTACAATGTAAACGGGCATTAAACAATTAAATGTTTATATCAAGCAAGGGTTAAATAATTATTTGAGGATAATTATTAACATTGTTCATTTATTTTTATCGGTTACGTAAAACGTTTACGTTTCGCAATTAAATTACGTTTAGGCATACCCGAAACCATATTAATTAATCTACGCTTCAACAAATGCTTATTTTTACATCCAACACTCAAAGTTTTATTAAACTTTACTCAAGTTAGCAATGTTAGTCATATAGTTCATAAAAATAAAGTAACACCAAGCTACATGTTACCATTTATACATCTACACTTTATATAAACTACTTTAAAGTTTCAAGTATAAGTAAATAATGTGTACAAATATCTAAGACACACAAATTGGTCTTTCCCCCCACCCTCCTAGCTCACGACAACAACAACATATGGAGACATAGAGCACACAAATTATACAAATTGGTCTTGTACAACACTCTTGCATTTAAAACTAGCCATATCATGTTTAACTTTGACCATAAGCTTTCCTAAAGACCCTCATCTTGTCTCTTGACTAAGTGGACTCTATATTGACTAACTTAAGCTTATATAGGAAGTATACATGCAAAGAACACATAGATAACACAACACTTAACCAAAAATCAAAGCAAACTCTCCCTCCCCCTTCTCCTTTATGCTACGGCAAACAAACACCCATCTAAATAATTCATACAAACTTTTCTTCAACACATGCAAGTAATCTCACATCATATCTAAGATACCTCAAGATGATTTGAAGTATTGGTTAACCATTTACAAGTATTGAAACAAGAAAGGAAGCTAGGGTTTCATTTTGATAATTAGGGTTTTCTTGGTTGAAAAAGCTAGGGTTTATAATCTAAACAAGGGTTTGGATTTTGTTGATCATCATACCTCATCATACTAAGGTTATCTAAGACCCTACTCATTTCATAATCATGATTTTATGTGTATATAAGTTCTTTATAGCAAAATCACCATTTAGGACTTTTAAACATATAAAAAGAGTTTTTACTTGTGATCATCATTTTGTACACTTTTTCATATGTTATGTGATTGTTAATATCATGTTAAAATGGATATATAAGTGATGTACCATGTTGGTTAAGTATAAAAATGTATATGTACAAATTAGGGTTTTTAAAGTACTTAAGGAAAGTTTATGTTTTCATGTGATGTTAATGACTTGTACATCTTGTTATCATGGACTTTTATGGACAAAATGTGGACTAAGGACATTAGTATATGTATGACATAGTATATAAAGAGTATTGGAAGGCTTGTGGAAATTTACTAAATAGAAAAGTACAAAATAAAGTTTAAAACATGTTTTTATGAAAAACCTCCAAACTTTCTGATTGGATTCGACCTATAACCTGGTCATTTTATATTTTTATAAGATAGTACGTCTCATGATGATTCCAAAAAGCTAAGAAACTTGAAAAACGGATTAATAACGCAAAAGATACGTAGTTTACGAGTTACACGTTAATAAAACACGTTATAAAATAAACTTTATAAACGCAAGTTGTAAAATATTTCTAAAACAGAAAGTTTAGTATTTTTCACAGATTGTACATATTTTTAGAATTCCAAAATGATTAGAAACGTAATTTTTCAATCAATAACGAAGAAGTTACGAATTACGCGAGTTTACGATAATAATACCTTTATAAAAAGTTACTGTTCATGACAGAAACATTTATTTTTGTAAACCTTATAAATATATAGAACTTTCAATTACGAGATCGTGCTCGAAAGAATCGCTAAAAATGGAGCTATAACGAATAAAATACGATGTTTACGAGTTTACGATAACAAAAACTATAAAAATAAAATTTTAAACTGGTATGAACAGTAAAAGTTACTGTTCACAAGTAGGTCCAAATTTTGAAAATGCCAAATTATGATAACTCGTCTTAATACGAAAGCGTGGGCATAAGAAACGTCAAAATTGGGCTTAAAACGCAAAAGTTATGCCAGTTTTACTAAAACGGTAATTATAAACGTTTTAACTTATTAAAGACAATTTTACAAAAACAATTAGATGGTGATTAGCTATATAGAATGATATATGGTAATAGTTACCCAATGTACTTAGTACTTATACGGCCTA
>BQNB010153911.1:0-10892 GCA_026074375.1 Tanacetum coccineum
AAGTTAAACAATTGTTCTTTGTTATTAAGGAGACTTTTGAACATTGAAGCAAATTTCGGCATATGTAGAAGAGTATCCGCGAAACTGAGCTCGAAATATAATTCCTTTAAGATTTCAATGAATTTTGAAGCTAGATTATCATCTTTTTCACGAAGCTTCTGTTTGTTAGCTCTCGAAGGATAAGATATAGACGGTTTAGGCTTAGGAGTAACAACGGGCTCACCAATTGGAGCTTGAATTTGGACAACCGGAGGTTGGATGTTTTCGGTACTCGGTTGCACCGTATCCTTTGTCACCTCGGGTTCCCGTTCCACCACGTTGGGAAGAGGAGAGAGAGGAGGTGGAATTGGAGGTCCATCAAAAGAAATACCACTTCGGGTGGTGATTACTTTCAAGTCACCTCTCAGGTTAGCAATGGTATTGCTAGGAAGTGAACCCGAACCCGAAGAAGAAGCGGTATTCATTTGGAAAAAACTAACCATCATATTCTTAAGCTCATTGGGTTGATTTGACATTGAAGTTTGTATTGAAGTTTGCATTTCATTTCTCAATTCATTTCTCAATTTATTTTTTACATTATTTATTTGATTTTGCATAGATTTCATATTAGCATCATTTATCTTCTTGTAATTCGATAATTCATTCGAAGGAGCAACTTGAATTTGCTGAATCAGAGCTTGATAAATCGTATTTCCTTGATTATTTCCTCTGTTTTGATTGTAACCTTGATTGTACCGGGTTTGATTATTTTGCACATTCTGTTGAGCAAAACCCGGTGGTCGAATTTGGTTAGCTACATTCTGAGGACGGTATCCGGTATTTCCCTGATTATAGTTTACTGCGGCTGCTAAAACATATCCTTGAATATTATCTTGATATTGCAAAAAAACGTTGCCATCGGTGGCAAGACATTAGTGGTAAGGATGCGGACCACCACAAGTAACACAAATTTCTTCAACCATTTTCACGAAAGCTGGAGAAGATTTCTGATGAAGCATACCCTTAACGGCGTCGACAAGAGCGGAAATCTCGAGAGAATGAGGGGTAGAAGAAGAAGGAGAATTTGTATTCACTTTTATAACAATCGGTTTGTTCTGTGAGTTACGAGCTTTTGACTTATTTTTAATATTTGTCAAAGCATCCCGAGGAGTTTTAGTCAAAAGATTAACACCAGCGGCGGCAATCAAAGAATCTTGATCGGTTGGGGTTAAAGCATTGTAGAAGGTATCAAGTTGATGCAACTCCGTAAAACCGTGATGTGGGCATGCACGAAGGAGATCCTTGAAACGGTCCCATGCCTCACAAAATGATTCATCAAAACGTTGTTGAAAATTCGTAATTTCATTCCTGAGATTTGTAGTTTTTGAAGGAGGAAAGAATTGGTTAATAAACTTGGAAACAAGATCTTCCAAAGTAAGAATAGAACAAGGTTCTTTTTCAGCCAAATCCAAGCTCCGTCCCCCTCGATAGAAAAAGTGGAAAAAGCTAATCTTAATGAACGAATTAGGCACATCTCTATACTTAATTATGGAAGTAATCTTGTTAAACCAACGAATGTGAGCATGTTGTTCTTCTTTCTTAAATCCGTAAATTGTTTTGAAGTTACAATATTTAGAAAGACCATGTTTAAGCGCAAAATTCTCCACGCTAATAAGTAACAAGGAATAAAACGATAGCATCACCGTGAACCCTCAGTGGGTGCTTGGAGAATTTTGCAGAGAACGTTATCGCCATACTAACTAACGAAGTTTCCTTCAAGAGAAAACGGTTTAACTATTTGCTTGGAACGTCTACGATTACGACATTTTGGAGTCGTGAAAGATTCGACAATTAAATTCAATGAAGAGCGAGTGCGCATGCACTAAAAATAAAATAAGAGAAATAAAAAGAAAAATATTTTTGTAACCGATAATCAAACAAGTGTACGGTAGCTCTCAAGAAAACGCACAAAGAAGCGGAGGAGCGAGTAAGCACGAAGCGTTTTAAAAACCTTCTCCTTTCGGGTCGAAGATCGTAGGATCAACCCTCCTTATACCTCTCTTATAGTTTGTAATCTAAAGGTGAGCCGATTTCACAAGTGACACAACGGTTGTTTTTGTTGGTATTTTTGATTTTTTTGGTTTTTTAAATACTTTAGGAAAAGTATTTTTGGTTTTTTCTAATAAATCTACGAAAATAAATCGAGAAAAATAAAATATTTTTGTATTTTTTTAGTTTTAAAAGAAAACGATAACTTCACGAGGAAGGGTCTTCAAATACTAATCTTCAAACGTAAACACGATAATCGCACACACCTCCCCGGCAACGGCGCCAAAAATTTGATATACTTAGCTTAATAGCCTATATATAAATAATATATATATAACTAATAACTAAAATATCAAATAATAGTAAGAGTAAGTATTCCGTAAGGTTTTTAAGAAAATTACTTTTAACCAAAGTAAAATCCAAAACCTCCTGGGTCGTGGTCCCAACGAAGCGTGAATTAAGAATCGTGATTAAGTTTGTGATCGCGTGTTTGAATGATCAAAAATTTGATTTGGATTCTATTTCTACAACTAATGCAAAAACAAATAAATGCAAAGCAATATTAAGCAATTAAAAATTTAAACTAAGAACATTACGGGAAACTAAAAAACGCGACTAAAAAAACCTAAATATATCGAATTTTAACCTTGAAAAAGAAAATTTAATTATAAAGTCCTAAATGATTAAAAATAATTGTAGAAAAAAGAATTATATATTTTTGACTTTTATTTTATTTTTTATGAATTAATAACAGTTTTAATCTGAAAATATTATAAAAAATATTAAACTAATTTATAAAAATCTGAAAAAATCACGAAACGTACTTTGAACTAATTAGAATCTAAGAAAAATAAAACGGGTTTACCAACTTATATGAATAAGATGGAAATAAGCTAAAAATGGCTGAAAGGTTTACACTTGAAAAATGGTTTAAAAGAAAAATGGTTGGAAGGTATAACGAAAAAGACCTAAGGGCGAGTTAGTAATGAGAGTGTGTGTTAAGGTGTTGGGCTATGAGAAGGGGGAGGTCTCAGGTTCGAACCCTGTGGCTTCCCTTTTTGTAAAATTATTATTTTTATTTCTTTTTAAAACAGCTAAAAATAAGACTAAAATAAGCAACTTAAAAAAAAACTTTTGACAGAACTTAAAGATAAGCTAGAAAAAGCTTATAAAAAGATGACAGTTTTGGTTTTTTAAGCTAAGTGACCAAAAGCTAAAACTGTTAGGCTTTTTATACTTAATAAGCAAATGGAAAAGCAAATAAGCTAAAAACAGTTAATTACCTATACCTAATAAGCACTAGTGATTAATAATGATCAAGCAAATAAGCTGAAAAAGCAATAAAAAGCATTTTAACAGTAGACGAAAAAAAACATATTTTAAAACTAAAACCACTACTTTTAAGCTAAGATTAAGAACAAATGAGCACAGGAAATAAGCTAAAAAGTGAAAACAGGTTGAGTTTAAGACTCAATAAGCACTTAGGAACAAGAAATAAGTAAAGACAAGTGAGTGAAAAGCAACAATTAACATAAAGACAGCAGACTCTAAAGGCTTTTTACAGGACTTGACCACTATTTTAAGCTAAGCATATTATGACCAAATAAGACTAGAAAAGGCTAAAAAGCATAAACAGACAAAGTCTAAGACCCAATAAGTACCAATGAGTAGGAATTAAGCAAATAAGTACAAACTAAAAGCTAGAAAAAGCAAAGAGAAAAGAAACTGTTTTAACCAAAAAGGTTTTCTTTCAATCATCAATAAAGTATTTTATTTTTCCTTCATCTTGATTCTACACATCATTGTTAAGGTTTGTATGAATGATCATGGAACCTACATAGGCCAATAAGCTTGTGTTGTCAATTTCAGATTCTAAAACATCTATTACCTAACCTAAATTTGAAGATCAAAAATTGACTTTAAGCTTTAAAAACTAAAACTATCACTTTGACATATTGTAACATAGATCTCACAAAACAATGGCACACTTAACCAACTCTATTTTGCTGCATTTAGAAACAAAATAGAAGCATAAACAAGACCTCTAAACAACTTTTAAGGAAAATTTAAATATAAGTAGTATGAATAAGCTTAAACACCACAGATTTAGAGAATTTGTAGTTAAAACCTTAAAATTGATTTTGATACTTTAAAAACCTTTTAAAACAGATTATAAGACCACAAATAAGCTTAATAAAGTTGGTTTAATGACCACTGAGTGGTCAAACAACACTAACTAAGGTTAGTGATGCTTATCCCAAACATCCCTTTAAAAGTTTAACAACCATTGTAAGCTTGATTTTTACTATTTTAAGCTAAGATTTTTAAAAACAGATGACAAATTAACAATATTAGGGTTTAATAAGCAGATTTCAAAAGCTGAAAAGCACTTAACAATAAGCAAACAATAATGAACAGTTTAAAGCTAAATAAGACAGATTTATATGAAAACATGAACAAAGAAGATTTAAACTATAATCAAGCATAAATAAGCAATAGGCAACATATATAAGCATAAATAAGCATAAAAAAGCAGAAAATAAGCAGTATAATAAGCAAAACAATAAATAAGCTAAAAAGGTGAAAAGTAAAAACTTACAAAGCCCTTTGCTTAAACAAGGACATAAACTGCTCTTAGAGCTTATCAACAAGCTCTACCTTGTCTGAAAACAAGCTAGTATGGTCATATAAGCCCTTCTAGGTTTGGCTTATCTTCCAAGTTAAGCTGAGGTATTTTTAGGGGTGGATTTTTGGTGAAATTTGCTCAAACACTATGAGCTATGTAAAAGTTCAAATTGCTTTAGTAAAACAGTTTAAACAAGAGCTTATAAGAGCTTATTAGAACATTTTCAAAGTTTATAATTCATTAATCATACAAACATAAAAACTTAGAATTTCATTAAACTTCAAACTGAGTACAAAACTTTTTAAGGAAATACAATAAGCTAAAAAGTACAATAAGATTGATTAAAAACTACTCTACATTACATCCCCCTAATGTGTGAAAAAAACACTCTATTTATAACCGAATTGAGAAGCTTAAGCCCTTAAGGTGTATTTCTTCTGTGTGTGCTTTCCAAGCCTTTTTCCTGAGCCGTTTAATCCATTGTGCTTCTTTATCTTTGATCTTAGCCCTTGATTATGTCCCAACCAATCAATCATCAAAGGATTGCCAACGTGTCTTATCATTTCTTGAGGAGAATGGGTTAAATAGGGTTGTCAGGTTGTAGGGAAGAAAAGGTTAAGAGGATTTTGTTGTTTTGTAGGGTACAAATGACAGGGATGGATAAATAGTGATTTTAGCGGGAAACGATTTTATTGTTTGATTTGTAACGAATGTTAAGGGAAAAGGATAACGGTGTTAAGGGTTAAAGGATTAACGGTGTAAAACATAAGGACTAACTGTGTTAGTCCCTAAGGACTAACGATGTAACAGTTTTAACAGAAATATGGTTGGGCTTTTTGGTTTGGGCTTTGATTATTAAGTTTGGGCCAGATTTTAAATAAAGGGATTTTGGGCTTAGATTAATAAATAAGCTTAATGGGCTAACTCGGCCCATTTAACTTGGGTACAGGTTGGCCCAATAAGATGCTTATGTCTTCGGCTTCGGTTTTTCACGCTCTTTCTAATTCTGTACTCGGTTTTGTCCGTTTTGGCTTCATTTTTGTCCTTTAGTGAATATCTGATACCTGCACAGTATACAAAGCAAAACAAATATATATTTGGCATTTTATGTTTGTTTTTGGTCATTTTAAGCTCTTTTTATTAGGTCAAAGGTATGTGTAATTAAGCACATACCACCTGTACATGTTGTTTATTAACTAACCACATCGGTTAGTTAACCTCCCGTTAAACCCTTCCACTCTCATCTTTAGAGTGATGATCCACTAGAACAACCCGTAGAGCCAATCCTTTAGGAATTTACACCAATTATTTGTTTCATTACACCCTTACACCTTAACCTACCCTGTTTGATTAAGTTTAATTTACAGTTGCTAGTTGCTTAAAGTTTAAAGTCTGTATTTCCCGAGTCTTGTGTTATTTTCTATCTTTGGTGCGGTTGGAAATTTGCACATTGCAAATGGGAATGTATACTAGTAGTCAAAGCTCATGTGATTTTACTACATTCACAATTAATGGTGAATTCGAAGAACGAAGAAATTACCGAAGGAATTATCCGGAATTATTATGATCGTGTAGATGGTGAAACTACACCGAGATTTGAAGTTTAGTTATTAAAAAAATGAAAAAAAAAGAAAAAGAAAGAAAGTTTGAAGATAATTGTTTCGCGAAAGAGCATTACCGAAGGAATTATACAAAGGATCGATTATTCGTTGATACATCAACAAAAATCAACGATGTAGAGTATTGTACAAAGTGGAAGATATCGCCACTTACCTTGTAGAGTATGTAAAGTTTTGGGATGATTGGGGAGTTGACCGTTATGGGAACGCCAACTTAGGTTGTTGTTTTTGATCTATGATCAAGACGTTGTAAATAGTTGTGTCTTTTTCATAAAACGGTCAGGAAAATAAGTTTCTAGCAACTAGTACCTTAAGCCTTAATCTATTTGTTTCTTGATTTTTATTTAACAACAATTTAATTCCCTCTCACCTAATGATAACCTCTGGTTTTGCGTGAATGAGGAGCCATACGAACATGCATGTCTATTCTGGCGTTCCGGCCATGTATGCATGTCTTGTACCTAGTTGGTTTACGACTTTTGGTAAAAGTTAGAAGGTTCCTACCCTATATCATTCTTCATCCTAACCGTTGGTTAAAGTCGAATGGGGATGTGATCAAACCCTCATGTCTATCCTGGCGTTCCGGGTGTATATGTGTGCTTTGGCTGCCTTGTTGGAATGGTACTTCTAGTGAAAGATTGTAGAATGATCAAACTATATGCCTTTCCATACAAAAACCCATATTTACCTTTATAAACTTGTTACTCCTTAGCTTTAGTGGTGAAGATGTGTATCCTTGCCAAGCTTATGATAGAATACTCGTCACGACCGAGCAATTGAGCGAATTAATTACATGTTACCACATAGATTAGTTGAGTGATTTGAGTGTTTTCATCTTCCTATTTCGTGAGGTGTTTGGTTGTGTACTTGTAATAGATCAAATAAATGCTTTAACGGAAAATATCCTTAGGGATACATTTTTGTAAACTTCTAAAGGCTACTTGAGGACAAGTAGGATTCAAGTGGGGGGATATTTGATGACATCAAATAACGTCTATTTTATAGCATCGTTTATCCCATGATATTAACCCATTTTGTATAGTTATTGCAAAGAATTGTTACTTAATCGTTTATATTTGAGAATTGCAGTAATTATGGAGTAATTGGTGAAACATAGCAAAAGGCGCGCATTCTGGAGCTTAAATGAAGATATTTTGAAGATTACTATTCTGAAGACCAATACGCCGTATCCATCAAGGAAGATACGGCGTATCCGTGCCTGCACTCACCAAAGACCACAGAAGATTAAAGATCAATACGCCGTATCCAGAGGACTCAATACGCCGTATTCAAGATATGGAATCAATATAATATTCTGGAAGATATCATGTTGAGTCCCAAACTTGGATCTACTGCCTTAGGTTATAAGGTTATTATTACCTTGGTAATCACAAGATAATAATGTGAGAAACTTTGTTGAAGTGTTTCACCAAAGGCTATGCGGAATCTAAAACCTTACTTTATCTTGTAAGAAGAAATAACATGGTAAGGGAATGGAACAATGAATTAACCATACAAATCTTAATATTATAGATTTGTAATAATACGAGTACCACAAGCGGTACTAGGGTTTACAAAACCTTAATCTAAATATAACAATAACGCGCATTTGACTTTGAGTAATCCTTATCCTTAAGACAGCAGTGGAAAAACTTCAGCAGTGGAAACCTTTCTCTAGCAGTGCGAATACATAACACTAGCAGTGGGAAAATACTCTAGCAGTGGGAATGAACAAGATCGGTTTGGTGAAATATTTAATACTTTCCAAAATATTTAGTCAAATTCTCAATCAGCATTAATCTCTTCAATCATCATTAACTTCAGTCTTCTGTTTGACTAATCAGCATTAATTTTAGTCAATTAGCATTAACTTCAGTCTTCTATTTGACTAATCAGCATTAATTTCAGCAGCAACATTAATCTTGAACCAGCAGTAGTAACTCTATAACCAGCAGTCTTAAGTCCTTCAACAGTCTTAAGTTAGTACTGGCAGTACTAACTTACTCTAGCAGTACTAACTGATTAATACTGGCAGTTGTAACTTGTGAGCAGTACTAAGTATGATAAGTTTAATTCCCAACAATCCTCCCCTAAACTTGTGATTTACCTTCAAATCATCAAGTTTCTTGAATTAAACTTTCTGTTTTGAGAGGATTCTTTCAAACACTTCATCTTCTTGATCTTTCAGCCTTCATGAATATCTTTTGAAGAAGTTCTTGAATTAAACCTTCTGCTCTGGAAATCCTCTGCCTTTCTTCTTTATCTTTTGTCTTTGCTGCACTCCTTCTGATGTACACTTAAGTTTCAGCAGCAATATCATCAACTTCTACACCAACAGTAGTAATTTCTGCATCAAATTCTTGATCATGCTCATGCCTCCCCTGAGTCTGTGCATCCATCTAAACCAAAGTGATCTTCATCAATTTGAGCATTTTTCCTCCCCTGTTTAGAAGGATCCTCCAAATCATCTTCTTATGGGAACCCAAGCCATCACAGACTTGAATCTTCCTTGTGCATCAATATAATCTAATATTTTCAAAGTAACTGATGCACTGATGTTTTTGGATACATGATCTACCACTCTGTTCTTTGGCATCCAGACCCAACATACTGATGCTTTAACAGCATTAAACCTATTCATCTTGACAGCATTATATGCAACCTTTGGCTTAGCAGCATTAACTGGTCTCATCCCAGATTTCATTAAGACTGCTTTTGGAACAAAGTTTCTTTTTGGATGGGGGTAAGACATTCTATGAGAATTATGATGATTTACCCTTCTAGCATTGGTCCATATAGGTTTTTGTACATTCCTTTTACAATCTTTTATCAGATGGTTAAAGCTTCCACAAGTAAAACAAGCTTTATTGTTCATCACAAAATCACTCCCGAGTTGATAGGACTTCTGATTATTCCAGTTCATTTGATTCCCCCTAGGCCTTTGTGACCTGTACATTTCTACATACTTCACAGTTGGTTTCCTAGACTTTTTAGTATTATTAACTTTAGAGACACTAGGACAACCAGTTTCTTTTACAAACCTAATCATAGGTTTTGATACAACATTACCAACTGATCCTCCTTGTTCAGAGAAAGAGGCACTATTACTTTTCCATATTGCCTTCTGCTCATCACTTACATCTTTTGACACATCTATACTAGGTGTAGGCCTACTATAATCAGTAACAGTGTCATCAACAAATTCAAGCAAACCTGTCCAAGACAGATCATTCTTAGGAGGTGAATAGACTTGTGCAGGAGGAGGTGGCACAACAGTATACTCATTAAGCCCCAGACCCGTCTTATCCTTAACAGATCTTTGAGTCCCTAAGAGACAGTCTAGATCTTTTGCAGAATTTTCAAATTTTTTTATTTTAACATCTATGCTGTCTTTTTCTTTCTTTACCTCCTCAAGTTCATTCCTGAGATTTTCAATTTTATTATCTCTAAGCTCTAAATCTCTCTCAAGAACTCTAATTCTTTCACAGAATTTAATCTCATTATTTTTAAATTCAACAAGTCTAGCCTCAACTTGTGATAAACCTCTTTTGTAGTTGTACAAGTTAGTCTCACAATTACTAAGTTCTTTATTTAACTTGATAATTTTCTTGTTGAGGTTTTCCGTGTTTTTCCTACATGATTTAGAACAAAATGAATCATCATATACCTCATTATCTGAACTTGAAGAACTTCTTGAAGATGTATATGCCATTAATGCAAAATTTGTAGGATGCTCTTCTTCTTATTCAAAGCTTCTCAACAAGCTCTGATACCACTTGTTGAGTCCCAAACTTGGATCTACTGCCTTAGGTTATAAGGTTATTATTACCTTGGTAATCACAATATAATAATGTGAGAAACTTTGTTGAAGTGTTTCACCAAAGGCTATGCGGAATCTAACCTTTAGTGTTTAAGAAGAATAACAATGGTAATGGAATGGAACAGTGAATAACCAACAAGCCTTAATATTATTGATTGAATAATATGAGTACTCAAAAATACTAAGGTTTACAAAACCTTAAAGCTATGAGAAAGTCTATGGAGGATCTATGTAAGTGATATATGTGTTGTGTAACTAGATGCCCTAGGATCTCCTTTTATACACTAATTAGTCCTAATGGGCTTACAATATTTTCCTATGTATTTAGTCAAATGTATTAAATACAATGACTAAGTATTTAATACTTTCCAAAATATTTAGTCAAATTCTCAATCAACATTAATCTCTTTAATCATCATTAACTTCAGTCTTTTGTTTGACTAATCGGCATTAATTATAGCAGCAGTGGAAAGTCTTCAACAGTGGCAAAACTTCTCAGCAGTGTAAACATTAGCAGTGGGAAGATTTACACTAACAGTGGGAAAAGTACTCTAGCAGTAGGAATGCATAACACTAGCAGTGGGAAAATACTCTAGCAGTGGGAATGAACAAGACTAACAGTGGAAATGCCTTAGAGCATTTTATTCCCAACAATCCTCCCCTAAACTTGATACTTCATCTTCAAATCAAGTTTCTAGAATAAAATGCTAACCTGGAGAGGATGCTTCCAAACATCTCATCATCTTGATCTTTTAGCCTTCATGAATATCTTTTGAAGAAGTTCTTGAATCAAACCTTC
>BQNB010153912.1:0-15587 GCA_026074375.1 Tanacetum coccineum
ATATATTATTTTTAGGCCCATTGTATTAGTTTTTGTGGCCCAATAAGTTATTAGGTTAAATCATTATAACACAACCTCCATTCACTGTGTCACCTTCTCCACCAACCATCTCACCTTCTGCTCTCCTTTTTAACTCTTCCATCACCAAAAAATAACCTCTCTTTCTTAAGTTAAACACAATCAAAAAGATCGAAACATACAAAATCAGCCAATTTCTTGAACCCGCCTAGCCCGATTTGAACGATTTGACCCGCCTAGGCGGGATGTTTGACCGTCTTTGACCAAAACGCCGAGTTTAGCCGATTTGCCCTAAATCGGGGCGGTGTATGCCCGACTAGCGCCTAGGCGCCGCCTAGGCTGCTTTTTACAACACTGGATTTACTATAGATGATGATCTCAAAGAAAGCTCAAAGATCACACAAGTCTAAGGAACAAAGCTCAAAGATCACTACTTGCAGTACAAAGACTAATCTTGAAGAATCAAGAGCCTACGAGCCAGAGTCAAAGATCAATTTAAAGATAGCTAGGATTCAATTTGTATTTTCTAAGGTGGCCTCCCTTAGGGGGAGATTGTTAGGATTATGAAAATCCATGTAAAAGACTCGGTCACCCCGTGTAATGTCTAGCATAGGTTAGCTCGTAGCCTTAATATTAATCGTATGACTTATGGTGTTGGGTCGGGTCTTTACCCACATGTTAGCCCACTCCATAGCCCACTTAGAGGCACAAAACTCATGTATATATACCATTTTCCGGCCATGGGAAGGGGTTGGTTGATCATTTCATAATACACGCACTAAAGGTGTTTTTCTCTCACTAGAACTCATTTTCTCTCTCTATAAAGTAGGCCAACCCCTATATCATTGATTGTGTTATGATATCCAATATCTTACAAAACATGCAAAGGAAAGTAAACGACTAAGCAATTAAGCAATTAAACACAAAAACGCTAACGTGAATTAAAGAAAACGCGATAAGTAAACAAGTATGTCAAAATTAAGCCCTACGATCGTAAATTTAATTCCTAAACCTTCTAAATATTAAAAGAAAATTTTTAGAAAAGGAAAAAAAAATTGATTTTTATTTATTTTTTTATGATTTTTTAAAGTTTTTAATCTAATAAAATGCAAGAAAAATACTAAAATTTAAATTAAAAATCTAAGAAAAATCTAAAAGTAACTTAAGATGTAAAGAATGCAGGAAAATTAAAATTTTAGAAAATACTTAAACGAATAAGCTTGAAAAAATCGTATAAGCATTCGAAGTGCTTATTATACAAATGAGCCAAAAAGGTGTTAAAAGTATTGTTTGTACACCTTAGGATGTAAAAGTCCCAAGGGCGCAGTGGTTGAGGTGTGTGTGTAAAGAAAGGGTTGAGGTTGGGTAGAGGTCTTGGGTTCGAGCCTTGCTCACCCAAGACTTCCCTAAATTTCCCCTTTTTTTATTTTGCAAATTTTTTGGACAAACTTATTAAACAGCTTATGACGAACAATTTTTACTAAAACAACTTTTCATGAAACTTGGTAAATAAGTTAGAAATTAAGCTTTAAAAGCCACATATTGCACTTAAAAGGATTTTGGCTTTTTCACAAAACTATATAAGCTTTAAAAAACTTGAATAAGCTCAAGCCTGAGCCAAATAAGCTAGAAACAACTTACAACTAACCTAATAAGCAAGTCTGAGCAAGAATTAAGCAAAAACTACAAGCCATAATCTAAAAGAGACAAATAAGCACTTTAGTATAAAACTGTTTTCCAAACAGGTAAGAAGGCAACTTTGAGCTTATTTTTAAGTAAGCTAATGGAACCTTATAGACTAATGGCTTATACCAATTGAAAACTTGTCCTTCAAACTATCTAAAACAGCAATTGAAAAGTATTTTGAAATTCTAATAAGCTAAGAAAAAGCTTATTGAAAAAGCTGCTTATGCAGTTTACTCTATTTTTTTGGTTTTTTATTAAAACTTAAAAGTCTAATGTGCAGCCCTAAAAACAGATAACTAAATAAGCTTTTAAAAACAAAATAAGCCCTAACCTATCTAGATTTGCCTATAAACTAAGTGTGCAACAAATTGCATGACCTAACTCTAACATATACTAGCTTATTTTTTTGATTGAAAAAGGCTTTTAGACAGTTTTGCTTGCTGATGCATTTTACCAAAGTTTTTAACCAAAACTTAAAACAAAGTATGCAGACCTAAGGACTTGGTTTCAACACCATTTAAAGACCAAAACAAGAGCAGTTTGAGCAACAAAAACGGCTATAAAAGATTTAAGCTCCAAATGCTTATGAATCTGAGTTATTGACCTCAGATTTAAGCATTCAACAAACAAGCTTATCAAAAAAGCTAATTTAGCTTAAAACCCTTAAAACCTTGCTTTATAAACTTTAAAATGAGATTTAAAATCAAACTAAAGAACTCTAAGGATCTTGACAGCACTAACTTAAGTTAGTGCTGTCTTGACCCAAACACCCTTTTAGACAGCTTAAACTTATTTTTAGCTTATGAAACTTGGAATTAGAGCTTAGATTATCAATACCAGATAGTGACAAACTTATAGAAGGCCTTTTAAGCAAATTTCAACAATCTAATAAGCAAAAATAATAAGCTATTAACTAATGCTAATATTTTTGGATTTTTTAACTGTTTTATAGTAACAACTTGTAAAATGAGATTTAATCTAACATGCGAACTAAATAAGCATCAAACAACTATAATAAAAAATATTAAGCTAATCTAACTAACAAAAAGCTAACAATAAGCAGAAATAACCTAATATGCAAAATTAAGCTATAAAATGGAAAATAGAAACTTACAAAAGCCTTTGCACAAACAAGGCTTATTTTATGCTCGAGGAGTTATTCTACAAAGCTCCAGCTTATCTAGGATAAGCTGGTGGTGTCATGGAAGCCCTTCCAAATCTGGCTTCCCTTCCAATTAAGCTGAGGTATAATTTGGGGAGAGATTTAAGTATTGATAAGCTTAGTTAAGCTTTGAGAGCTTAACTGAGTATTTAACTAGTTTATTAGTAATTATGATAGCTTATTTCTATGTATCTTTTTTGGTGGGTGGATATTATTGAGATGTTTGCTAAGCTCAGTTTAAGCTTTGAGAGCTTAACAAATATTAAACGTAGCTTATAAAGTAATTATGACAACTTATTGACCTTAAAAGAGTAAAGAGAGCTTATTATTGGGGGATATGATAGAGGGCTTAATAAGGTTAAAACATTAATTGAATTATTAAAATTATTAAAAACTAACTTTTATTTATTATAGAAACTGAGTACAAGCTTTTGAAAAGGAGAGTTACATTAATTGAAAAACAATAAGCTAAAACTACAACAATAAGCTAAAATCGACTAATTAAGCTATTCTACTCTACATGCTTTGTGTGTGTGAGGACTCTTCCTTTTATAGCCGAGAGGTGAAGGTTCTAGGACCTTGAGACGCTCCTCTTAAACCAATCTCGTCCATCCAATCATGATTATCCTCCACGCAATGATTTAAGACCCTTGGATTGAGTGCCACATCCAATTGACCAATGGGGTGGCGTGAGATTGCCAACGTGGATAAGTATGAGTGTTAGAGTGTCAAACTAAGCCTTCTAGAAGGACGGGATTTCGTGTACTTGGTTTGATTTAACCCTGCATCATTTTTGCCCTGTAAAAGTGAAAGGGAGGGAAAGAGGATGGGAGTACAGTAATTTTGACCATGTTGACTTGTTAACCTGTCTTATTTCGTTTGACCAAGGTTAAAGGGGAACGGGCTAAAGGGTTTTGGGCTTATGTTTTAATATTGAGCCAAGGAAATGGATTAGGGCTTTTTGTTTAGGTTAAGGACTAAATGGTTTAATAGGTTTAGGATTTGGGCTAAACCGTAAAATATGGGTACGCCTTCGGCTTCAGCTTTTCAAACTCTTTCCATCTCGTGTTCATTTTTGTCCTATTTTGGCCTTCTTCATGTGATATTTGAAATATCTGCACCTACACATCACAAAAGACAAAATACACAATACACAAGCATAATTTGCATTATTTCATCTTTTTAGGGTCATTTTTTTATATAAAACGGATATGTGATTTTTCACATATCAATTCCTTCCTCCAAAAGTTTTCCTACTTCTTCCTATATTGCCTGGTTTCTATCAGATGCTTGCCTTATTTTCTTTTGTCTAACCGGAGAGCATCCCTCCCATACGTTTAAGCCGCACAACTTGTTGCGGCCTTCCTCTGTGATGGTGGAGCCAATCATTACTGTTTGTTCCAGATATTCTGGATTTATTGCCACCTTGATTCTTTCTTCCACTGTTTACGTGGTAGCCGAAAGGTTCCCTTCTGGTCCGGAGACCATCGCACATTCCAGCGGGACCAACCTGCTGCTCTTTAGAGTAATTAATCCTCCTTCCACCGGGAGCTTCAACATTCTGTGAGCTGTCGACGGAACTGCTTGTAATTTTCTAACTCCTGGTCTTCCAATAATTCCATTGTACGGAGATGGTGACCTTACAACTACGAAATTCATCCAAGCCGAAGTGGAGTGTTCACCATCTCCAATCTTTACCAGTAGTTGTATTTTCCTTATTAGCCATATTATCTTGCCGCTGAATCCAATCAAAGGGGTGGTGGCTGGCACCAACTGGTTCTTGATTTTGGGATGAAGTCGGCTGAAGCAATGCTCATATAGTATTTCTGAGGCTGATCCGCCATCCACGTACATGCGGTGTATGCAATGGCCTCCTACTTCTGCTTTGATGATCATTGGACCTTCTATTCTTTCATCTTCACCTAGGGGTGGGAAAGGATTTCTAGGTTAGGAGAAAAGCTTTGTGTGATCTTTTGCCTGGCCACTCTCTCCCAAGGTTGGACCATTAGGATGGCTAATGCTTTGTCTTTCCCGGAGGTTTCCCCTTTTTTCGCCGCCTTGGGCTGTTCCTTTCCATTGTTCTGTTTGATCTCTTTGATTAAGTGCGACAGCTTTCCTACTTTGAGCATTTCTTCTATTTGTTTCTTCAAGTGCATACACTCATCCATGTTATGCCCTACTTCACCATGGAACTCACAAAATTTAGCGTGAATCCGCTTCTCAATCGGAATTGTCATTGGTGGCGGAGCTTTGAATTTTCCTTTTTCTAAAGCAAAAAATTTCTTTGGGAGTTTTTGTGAGGAGCGTGAATCGATCTTGCTTCCTTTTTGGTCTTTGCTGGTTCTGAAAGCCTCATTTCTTGAAGTGTTGCTTCTGATTACCCTCTTGCTATTTACATGGTGGAAACGACTTCTTCCACTTGTGGTTTGAGGCTGCCACTTCCCCCTTGAGGAAAGATGTAGTCACTCTCATCATTTCATCAACTGTTTTTGGGATTTTGTCATGGAGACGTTTGATAAGTTCAGGGTTTGTGATCTCATGTACGAATCTAAAGATTCTCATGCACTCTGGTGCGCCCTTGACATCCCTGCTTTCTAGCTTATATCTTTTCAAAAAGTCTTCCGTAGACTCTCCCTCTCGCTGCTTGATGTTATGTATCTCTATGGGATCTTTGATGCATTTCTTCTGCTGAAGATAGTTTTCCAGAAATGCTTTCTTCAGATCATCATAGCTATCTATTGATTCAGCCGAAAGGTCATCGAACCATACTCTCGCGTTTCCTGTCAGCGTAGAGTTGAACATGTGACACCATATTGGCATAGCCCACCGTTCTATTTTTGTGGCTGCCTGAAAGATTTTTAAGTGATCCTCCGGATCTTCGCTCCCGTCATATGTCTTAATGTGGCTGGGCATTCTTATTTTTGGGAAATTGAAGTAGCGGATTCTAGGTGTAAAAGGATCTATTTCTTCACACACCCATGGCTGGGACAAGTCGTCCTCCTCCCCACTTGATTTCTTCTTCTTTGACCTTGACTTCCAATGCCCGCCTTCACTGTCCTCACTTTCTGAGAGCACTTCTGTATATCTCGAGTGGGAGTACTGGTTGTGGTTATCTGAGCATGCGGATATACTCTTTCCTCTACTTCCTAACCTTTTGAAAACACTTCCTGCTTTTTCTCTCGATTTTTGCCTTGGCGATCTTGATCGGTCGCGTCTTATTCTTGAAAAAACACAAGGGCTTGGTCTTGGGCTGCGGGAGCGCCTAGATATGTGCCTTTTATCGTGTTCCTTGGTACTCATCGTCCTTGACTCGGAATACCGCGATGTTCTGGAGCATCCTTCAAAGTTAAGTCGGGCTTTCAGTTCTTTTAGCTTTTTGTTTTTTTCTTTCTCCCGGTTAAACTTCTCGACTATGATTGGCAGCAATTGTGTAGTTTTTGTCACAATACTCTCGGAGGGATGCATCGGACGCGGGCCTACCTCGGTCTTGCAAAGTTGTCTCTTTTCCTCTCCCGATCATATTTCGTACGGCGGACGTGGGCTGGCTAGGAGCTGATTGCTCATGGTGAGTATTTTCGTAGAACGCAGTTGTATTCTGGTCCCACGGATGGCGCCAACTTGTTAGTACAAAATGTGTGACGGGGTATGAGATGGGCCTAGATCGCTGGTTGGACAGACCTTCAAGCTCTTAGGACGTTGGATCTAGTACTAAACCAAGTGATTCAGATGATTTCTTACACAGATAAAGGTAAACCGTTAGCCTTACCGTGGGAACGGGCCCCACAATTAGACTCCGGTGTGAGAGTAAGAAACCATGTTGTCAGAGAATGTCAGAGAGTGTGTGTGTAAAATGAATTAGTACACTGTACCTTTGGGTGTGTCAGAGGATCCCTTTTATAGGGGTTTAGTACTAGGGTGTCCTAGTATTTCGCCTATGTTTGTAACTGCCAGAGTGGGACCCTTGTTTGGCAAGGATCCGCGGTAATCAGGACTTGCGGGCGTGGATTCCCTTCCGCGGATGCTGTCTGGTCGGCGGAAGGCCTGCGGGGGCGGTTAATAACCGGTCACGTTTGTCTTGCTGTTTCCGGGTAGCTGTTTCCGGGTAGTGCCAGTACGTGACTGGGCTTAATTCTGGCCCGTTATACTTTTTATTTGCTTTAGTTGTTTGGTTGGGCCTGGAGCCCATTGTGATAATACAGTCCAGGTCCAAAGGCCTGATATACCTATTATACGTCATCAGTTATCCTTTATGTATCTACCTATATTATACAAAGAACCCCAAAATTAACTGTAGCATGCTAAAAAGTTGACACGTAACCCCAATAGTAAGCCACTATTTCTTCTTCTTTGCCTAAATCTATTGACCTCTTTCCTCTTCTTCGTTGGAAACTCACATTTTCTCACCACTCTTTTCTCTCTCACAGTAATAACCTTTTTCTCTACTTTGTATTGAATGTAGGGTTTTTTTTATTTGCAGGATAGATATGCTTTTGTTTGCTTCCATGTAATGATATCTCCATCTAGCTCCTCACATCACCTCTCTAACACAGGTTTTTGTATTATTATTATTTTTTATTTTTTTGCTATTACATTTACTATTATTATCAAGTTATCTTCTTCTCCAAAAGATTTTTTGTTGTTGCAGGATCGATCTAATTTTCCTTTTACTTTCATTTTTTTTACTCTCACCTATGATTTGTTTTTTGTTTTTTTTCAGGTTTCACATATTGAAGGAAGATGATGTCCACCCTTAAAGGGGAGTTTTGTACCTATTCATGTCACCAGTCGACATGTATCTCTCGGTTTATATTTTTATCATGTATTTTTCAGAAGTTTCATTTGTGGAATACGTATGATGTTAAGATTCAAGAACTGGTTCGTTTATTCATACATCCTCGATCTTTTTTTTATGTATCTTGATATCATGGTAGGGACATTTTTGTTTTATAGCTGGTCTACTTTTAAAGGAAATAGAAATGGGGAAGATGAGTGTTCGTTCAAGTGTCCGCTGTTGGAATCTAACAATTAAGTTAACCAATTAACTCTTACGAGTACGCAGCGGATAGATATAGTCTAGTATAATCAATTAATATACATACAAAACACATAAGGAATGTAAAAGGGTTAATAGGAACATACCCTTGTAGTCACACGCAAATAAATGAACCCGAATAATAGAAACTAGTGACTAAATTGTCACCTCTACGGGAACTCACACAAACACGTAAACAAGCACACTCTGATGCTAGTCCACACTTCACGTATAACCCAATACAACCCTTGTATCCAAATACCCCTGATAATGGTATCCAAAACCACTCTTGTATGTGTAACCGAAAATCAGGAAGATGAATTAGGGTTTTCACTGATTTTGGTCACTACAAAAAATAAGCAGATCAACCAAAAATCAAAAACAAACAAAACCTCTCATATTACTTCTAGTTCGTTGTCACGCAATCGGAGACTAGTAAACCAAGTACAATAACCCTTCTTGAACACTTGGGATAAAATCACAATGAGAATATTCATAGTTTGATTAACCACGAAAATGAACAGGAAGTAGGTACAGTAAACCGAAAAATCAATTATTGATCAATTGGGGTTCTGTATATTTTCAGTTATTAAAGTGAGAGAAGTTAGTGAATGATTTTCTATATTTCTTGGCGTCTGTGTGGAATCAACCGACTGAAGCAGGGAGATGGGCTTTATCTTATCAGTATTCTTCAAACCCTCTCACTTTTAGATAAGAATAAATAAATTCTTCTATCTTTGAGTCTTATCACATACACAATTACCACATACTTATCTCCCATAATTGTAATATAGACACATTTTATAGATACTTTTGGCCGGCAACCTAGTTAGGAGAACATTAGTATTTGTGTCTTGACAATACCATAGTACACAATGGTTTACATTAAGAAGATTTCGTGAAGTCGCGTAAACGTACTCTAAATGTTTTAACTGTGTGCCCCATTAGCTAACCACACTTTCTAGTAGTTATGTGTGGACATACTAACTTCAATAATCCAAACAACTCCACAATTGGGTGTTGGAGAAGCAGACTGCACACTATACTAACGATTGTAAACGTCTAGCAACACTCACATTCGTTTTAAAACCAGAAAGTGTCTGAGATCATGAATGGTTTCATTAAAACATTTCAGTTGCTTGTGCTTTTTTTTATCTATTGGCTTTAATATATTCCCTTTGTTCAAATACCGTTAATTAAACCAATGTATTATGGATCATAACGTTGTCATATAGTTTAACCATTTAGATTCTCGTTATAGAATTTAATTCAGATATACCTAATAGATCAATCAGAGAATATCTTGCTTTACATTTTGGGTTCGGCCAAAACAATTATTCTGATTATTTTGGAGAGGCGGCCAATGGTTAGTTATTTCTGCACCATCAATGTGGAACTCTAGGGAAACAACTACACTATCTTTGGTTGAATACTCAGTGTTTGTGATTGCTTCTTCACATCACTTCCAATAAAAGTCTTTATAAACTACCATTTCAGGACAAACATTTGCTCTTCAGAAATTAAAAAGTGTATCCACACATACCAAAACTATGTTTTTGTATTGTCAGTTAAGGTGACTTAAAATAACCATTTTGAAAATTTTAATTTTGCAATGGATCCATAAAGTAAATATTCGAGGTTGGCGGGTATCCAATAAGCATTCCCTTATGAGTACTCATATGAGGTTTGGCAGGAACCATCCATATATTCATAGAAATATACCCAACACTCGCATTTGCCTTATGTAACAATACTCCACATATTGTTAATCGACGCAATGGCGACATTTTAGAATGTTAAAATCATTCAAGGATTAAATATGCATATATAGGATAAAAAATTATTTATATGAATGATTAACAAATACCTCGTAATCTTTATTAATCTGAAAATAAAATTGTGTCGCCTTACAATCCCAATTTTCCAAATGACTAATAAAATAAACAAAAGATTTACCATGAGACTTACTAGCTGGAAGCATTCAATATTCCTTAGTAGAAAGTTCCGTATGCTTTGGACAAAAAGCCAACGCTTTTGTAAAACGGTTCAAAGCTAAGTTGTCAATCTTACGTAGTGGAATATTTTTCTAAATCTTTATATCACCAAATTCATAAACTTCATGAAGGTTAGTACAGTAGGCTCCCGCCGTACTTTTTAACTAGGATTGTCTAATGGGAACACAGTACCACACATTCTTTCTCAAGTTTATTTATATAATAGAAACTAGTTTGTTCCATATTGCGAGTTTTTGATGGGGTTGGGAAGCTGTGCGTTGGGAAGAAGAATGTGGGTGTTGTTGGTCAAAAAGAGGCAGAAGGACTTAAATGGATGCTAAATTAGGTGAGAGTGAAGTAATATGTGGATCTCGAGGAGAATGGGGGGAATAGGTTGAGCGGGAATAACTTGTGGGTGAGTGTGTGAATGGAAGGGGGAAGGGGGAAAGGGTTGAGGTGATTTGATGCGGTTTTTAGCTGAGATTGAAATTTGGTGGGTGCAGTGGGGGGGAAGGATTTGTGATATGTTGGGGAGTGGGTAAGAGGGTTTCATCGCAAGGTGTATATATTGTGTCTTGTTGTTTGAATGAGGATTGAGGTTTATTGAAAAACAACTCTTAATAAAAAATGAATGTCGATTTATTTGCGTTGTATATGTCGAGCGGTTTTCTTGTTCTTAAATATCTAGAATTTTTTTTAGTGGTTTATGTTATCATTAGTTTTGTGAAACTATTTGGGTTATTTTGAATATGTGGAATTTTTTTCACACGATTTGAACTTTTCTTATGTTTTTACTTTTTTTTATGGGCCTAGCTACTATTATAGTTAAAATGAATTTATAAGAATACAAGTTATATACAATTATTTTATGGAGACAATTAACAAAGGACTTTATAATTTTGAGATTATCGACCTATTAATTTTATAATTTTCCAATTTTGACTTTATCTTTAGAAGAATGGTTTTGTGAAGCGGACGATCCACATTAATGTGAAGGTTTTTGTGACTCTCGAAGTTTTTCTATTACTGTTCGTTGTCATAAAAGTAATTTGATCTAAATATACTAGATGTATTAACTATTATTTATATCATCATCTTTTGTCAATGTGGATTTTAAAGTTGTGGTCATAAAAAAAATCCGACACGACCGAAACGCTCTGAAAAAGCTTATACGTTGTTTAAATACTAGTGTCGGTTAGTCAATCAATTACTTTTGTCGTAATGTGAAGGAACTTCTAATTGGGTACCAGTTAAAAAACATGCAACTAAACTAGGAAGTATGTTACGTGAAAATAGGCCGTTTGGGTATGTGTCTGGGTTATTTTTTTTAATAGGCCTCCTGCGATACCCGTTAAATCTTAGTTGTACCTTAATACAGCTAAAAATTCTATGTGAAGATCCGTTTAGTACCTAAGTATGATATAAACCCTGACGCTGTGAAAGATTCATGCAAATATATATGAACATCGTTTATTACATATAAAGAGTATACGACATATTCTTGTATATTTAGAGACTATGGGTACATTTTGTTTTTATCTAATCAGCCGTTACTGTGAAGGAAAATAATATTCTTTTCGTTGAGTGTTTAGAAGATTCTCCACTTTAAGATATAATCAGAGAACACCATTTACCATTGCCCGCAAAACTGAATTCAATGATTTTTTACCCGGTCCTCAAAAAAAATATCTCTTTTATGTAATAGTCATAATACTTTATTAATTTTTAATATTTGAGTGGATACAATACACACTTTTATATTTCTTTTACATGTAAAATTGTAGATTTTGGTTGTGGATAGTTCTGGGTAGAGTATAATTACTACATATCAATTTACTAGTGAATTTTACTACTGTCGTAAGAACTTTGAAAGGAATCATTTATGTGTAATTGAGATGTGTGGTCGTAGTAGGAACTATAATGATATGTGTATATTGTTTTGAATATTTTGCAATTCTCCTACACGATGTCGTAGATTATAAATTCATGTATTAAGTTTTGAATGGTGAGTGAAATGTCAAAGTGTTCTAGTACAGGTATTTAGTGTGTAGGAGAATCATTTGAATAGAGTAACTTTTGTTGTCACATGATGGTATTTTTTTTCATTGAAGTATGGACGGGTTGCCAATCCAAAATATGTTTTTGGTGTGTGCTTTCTTCTTATTAATTGTGGACATCAAAGTTTTGAAGTCTTAGTTGATTTCTTAGTTTTCTTTGAGGTGAAAAAATTCATTACACGCCCAAAAAACACTATTTTGTAGGTGGAATTCGTGACACATTATTGGCACCATGGGAAATCGTATTAGAACTCTCTTAGTAATTCCAGCATATTAATTTGTGTATGATTATATCGCGGATTTGGTTTATTCAATCCATAGCTATCTGTAGTACAAATCTACAATACATTCAATTTAAAACTGGAGTTTTTAAAATTGAGTAAAAACAACCTTAACTCTCATCAGCATCGATGTGACACATACACCATATGTCTACATATACAGACTGAAATTTCTGCGGTAGATGCCCGAACGTTTTTTTTACGATTGCTTCATTTTTCATTTGATGTCATTCGCTCAATAAAAAACTCCACGGCGTAGAGTATTGATACTCAGCTTCTGCAGTATAATGATGAGACGCCTCAAGTGTGTAGAAACTGCGATTGTTTCCCACTTATTTGTTTTCACTGGGGCAGACACCTGTGAACTATTATATGATGTTCGACTTGATACAGAGTATTGTGCCTAAAATTAACCTTTTAGATCCGGAATCAACACCTACCATCTCCAAACAATCGGTAAAACAAGCCATAATTTTCACAGTTCAGTTAGAGATTGTGCAAAGAAAGGAGCAATATTAACCATGAATCAGCATCCATCAATATCATCAGATCAGATGTAGCAAAGTAAACTCTGAGCTTTATTTTTAGATACATCTGTAAACCTAGAAACATGTACCCCATTATTATTCTTAAAGATACTTCAGAATGTTTTTAACAGTAGTCCAGGAAGATCCACATGGAATTCTGTTGGAATCGGCCTTTCGATTATGTTCTCGAGCGAACGCAGAAAAGTACATGGATGAAGATCACCATCTAACAAGCAAGTAATATAATAGCAAGATAAACCCACCAGCAATTCACGGACCCGAAGCAAAGCATAATAGAAAAACATTTTGCATGCGCATTTAAATCAGCACGGTGTTGAATGGCACCTTATGATTTTAACTCAATCTAAAGCTTTTCTATAGCGCAATTGGAAGCAGAAAATTCACTTCCAAAAGCAAAAGTGATTGATTTATACGCGCTTATTAACAGTTACTATAGATGGAGGCGTAAAATTAGTTCGTCCTAATTGTCGCTTTTAACAGGATAACTTTTTTTTGGAAAGTAACGACAAGTTTTGCAAGAAATGACTTCGTGTGCGGGTACACATTAGCTGTAAGCTTACATAAAAGGAAAGTAAGTTCTTAATGTTTTTCTGTGGTGATACATCCGACACCTCATCATGTTATGCGATTTCGTCCTGAGCCGCAATAATGAGACGTTGTATGGGTGCGCTGGAAGCGCGGGTTCTACATAAGCCAATTTAACCAGCAAAATGATGATTTATACGCGTTATTAAAACTCTCAATAGCGTAAAATATTGTATGTCGCTTGAAGGATAACTTTTTATTGGAAAGTAACGGTAAATTTGCAAATGCTCGTGGTACATACTCTTGCATAAAAGGAAAAGGAGTTCTAATTTTTTTTTCCGAGGTGCTACATCCGCCCCATGTTATGCGATTTCGTCCCGAAATCAAGACGTTGTAGTAGATCGCGGGTTCGTGAATAGGTGAGGGTATTTCTCCCTGAACTGGTCTTCGCGTTCCCAAGTGTACTCCGGGCCTCTACGTGCATTCCAACGAACTTTAACGATAGGTATACGGCTTCGTTTGAGTTGCTTGACCTCGCGGTCCATAATCTCTACGGGTTCTTCAACGAAATTGAGTTTGTCGTCGAGTTGAATTTCCTCTAAAGGAATAACGAGTGTGTCATCGGACAAGCATTTCTTTAAGTTGCAGACGTGGAATACATCATGTATTCGACTAAGTTCTTGAGGCAATTCCAAACGGTAAGCTACTGGACCAATCCTTTCTATGATTTGGAAGGGTCCAATATAACGAGGGTTTAGCTTTCCACGTTTCCCAAATCGGATCACACCCTTCCATGGTGCGACTTTAAGCATAACCTTATCTCCAACTTCAAACTCAAGAGGTCTACGCCTCTTGTCAGCATAACTCTTTTGTCGGTCACGTGCAGCTTGCATGCGATCCCTAATCTTGAAAATCTTTTCCGTAGTCTCGTGAATAATCTCTGGTCCGGTGAGTTGTGCCTCTCCAACTTTAGCCCAACAAACAGGCGAATGACACTTCCTACCATAAAGTGCTTCGAACGGTGCAGCTTTAATGCTCGTGTGATAATTGTTGTTGTACGAAAATTCTACGAGGGGTAAGTGTCTATCCCAACCATTCCCAAAGTCAATTACACAGGCTCTCAACATATCTTCTAACGTCTGAATGGTCCTCTCACTCTGACCATCTGTCTGCGGATGATAAGCAGTGCTCAGGTTCAACTGCGTACCCAATGCTTTATGCAAAGATTGCCAAACTCTCGAAGTGAAATGGCTATCACGATCGGAGATGATTGACACCGGTATACCATGTCTTGCTACTATCTCTTTCATGTACAGCCTCATCAATTTTTTTGTCGAATCCGTCTCCTTCATTGGCAAAAAGTGAGCAAACTTGGTAAGACGATCAACAATGACCCAAATCGAATTGAATCCTGCTGCCGTTTTGGGTAGCTTGGTGATGAAATCCATAGTTATCTTCTCCCACTTACATTTTGGTATATCGGGTTGGACCAACAATCCAGAGGGCCTCTGATGTTCATCCTTTACCTTAGCATAAGCCAGGCATTTGCTGACATATGTGGCAATTTCAGCCTTCATGCTTGGCTACCAATATAACATTTTCATATCATGGTACATCTTGTCGGACCTTGGTTGAATAGAATACTTTGACTTATGTGATTCGTGCATAACCAGAGGCGTGTGACTTCAAGAATATCATGCTTCTAAGCAATACAGAACGACCTCTATATGGGACGTTTAAGAAATTCGATCACTTGTATTAGGAAATAATAAATAGTTTAAACATTATGCGGAAGCATAAAAATAGGTAATACGACATCATTTTTTTAATTAGTACAAATGATCTTTAATAACTTGAAATGACTGCAATGCATGAGACTTCACATAGCATCTTCGTTCTTAATACATGAGAAAAACATTGCTAAAGTGTCAACATAAAGTTGGTGAGTTCATAGGTTTGGTTTAAGCAGAAATGTTTAATGTTTATGAACCACAAGATTTTATCCACATATGACAATATAACAGATACAAAGTCATATAAATTGCATTACTATCGTCTAAGCTCATGACACCGAAGCATTAACATATACCAACAATAATGAATGCCTTTGCAGGTGTCTAACCCAGGACACCCGTAATCTGACGCAAATGAAACTGTATTCGCTTGACTAATGTCAGTCCAAGTCGAACATGGACGTCAATCCTAGTATGATATGTGCTTAATTACACATATCTTTTACCTCTAAAAACGAGCTTAAATGACCAAAAACAGACAAAAACTGCCA
>BQNB010153913.1:0-15587 GCA_026074375.1 Tanacetum coccineum
ATACTTATAGGAAAAAAAGTGAAGCTTCACATGGAAGCTTCATTAAAGTCAAAGCAGCCACTTTGTACTTTGTCTTCTTTTTCTTCTATCTTTTTCTTCTTTTACTTTTGGAAAAAGTAAGCATTATGTGCAGCCATGTGCACTTTCATCAAAGGACAAAAGCAAATATTTAAATTAACTATTTGCTTTTCAGCTACTCTTGTACTTTTGTCTTTCTTTGCTTTTAGCTTTAGGAAGTTCCCGCCAATGTCTTCAGGTTGTGTTCTTTCAATGACAGTCTTCAGGGAGTTAGTAAGTTATTGTCTACTTACTAACTCTATCATCCTGATCTTGTTCCTTTCTTCACTCGCTGAGAACCGCCTCAGGTTGTGTCGAGTCTTTTCTTCAGACTCTGAAGGACTTCTTGAGGATGACTCGCTGAACATATTTATGTTCAATGACTTGTTTTTGGATTGTATCTTGAGGATGACTTGTTTTTATATATATGGACTTTATTTTCAGCATCAAATTAAGTGCAAAAACTGCGAGCACTCTAAAAATAATACATATATATAACCAAATAAAAGTACAGAACTGCGAGAACCATCAAGGACCAATCAGATTTAAGATAATTCTTTTTATTTTTTTTAATAATCCAAGTTTATTGAGGGTAGTTTAGGTATTTTACAATTTCAACACATTAAATAAAATCATAAATAATTCCTTAATTTGTGGATCCCATTATCTCATTTATATCAATCCATAAACCTGATGATCTAACTGTAAAACACCATAATCACGATCAAAACTTGTTAAGTTGTTATCATCATCATCAGGAAAAAAACAATGGACAACACCATATGTGAAATCACTGATAATAATCAATCCAACGATCAAGAGGTTGAGACATAAGAAACACATAACCATGATGTTCATGATGTCATTGAATCAGATGATCAGGACCATTCAAGTAATGAATATCATACCGAATGTTTTTTTTCATGGATATGTATTTTCGAACCTTTTTTTCATACTCATATGTAAAATAGTTTATAGTTTTCAATCATAAATGTTATACAATTTTGATTCATATTTTTAGTGTTTTGTTACTTTGTCAATTCTTATATAATTAGTTCTTTTGTTACTTGTTTTTGAAAGCATGTCTTTCTCAAGTGTTCCCCAAGGCATACGTAATAAGGGATGCGGCTATCCTGGACCATATGAAAAAGCAATCGGAAAAGCAAAAGGTAATCGAAAGGTTCTTTTTTGCGGCATTTTTCCAGCAACCAGGCCACAATGCCCGCACTTGTCATATGAAGAAGAACAAAGGTAACAAAATAACTGTCGATGCCTTTCAAGCTGAGGAGTAAAGATCAGAAGATGGCATATTTACACGCAAGATTTTCAAATACCGAGCAGTTAGTTTTAATATTTCTAATAAGTTCTAAGTTTGATGATATAATCTTGTTTTGATTTGATCCGTTTTTCAATTAGGTTACTTTTTAATAACAAAATTCCTTACCTCTGTTTAATTATAATAAATTAGTTGCGTGTTTGTAATTACATTGTTTGTACTGTTATTTTCATTTTTTTTCATATGTATATACTCATTTATGTGTAATTGTTGATGTTTAAATGCATGTTTTTTATGTTTTTTTTTGTTATTCATTTGGCACAATACATGCCAAATGCTAAAGGTTAGTAATATTGTTTATTTATACATGTGTTGAATTTCCTAGTGGTTTTCTCCAGATTTGTTGCAACATATATGTACGGTTGCAACTATACTAAAGTATCTAATTAACAATACAAGCAGTATATTAAAGTATATTTTAAATTAGTACCAAAAATTTTAATATATACCCACCATAATTTGTAAAATACATATGCACACGTTAGATGACTAACTTCTATTGTCCCAATGCATTAGTATATTTTTGCACACCATTTAGTACAATGCATTATAACACTTACCAATACTCTGGTGCAATATGCACATTCTCGATGGACGCATAACTTTTTTGTACAATACATATGCACACATATTATAACCTAAAATTTGGTAGAATATGCACATTCTCGATAGACTCACAATTTTGATACAATACTTATGTAAAATACTCTAACTTATGGTACAATACATATCCACACACTAACATATAATATCCCCTACCAACAATGTCACAATACATATGCACATCGTTTGAGAGTAGCATTTTTTTAATATATACCCACCATAATTTGTAAAATACATAATTTATAACACTTACCAATAATATACACCCCTAATTTTTTGTACAATACATATGCACACATACTATAACCTAAAATTTGGTACAATATTCACATTCTTGATGGACCCATAATTTTTATACAATACTTATTTAAAATACTCTTAAGTTATGGTACAATACATATCCACACACTAACATATAATATCCACAACCAACAATGCCATAATACATATGCACACACCCACTTGCTATATTAATTTTTATTAAACCATGTTTTACTTTTAGTATTGTTTTATACAGCAATGAAGATCTAATAACTTGGATATTAAATATTGAGTCATGTATTGACAATTTTAACAAATATGACACACTTGTTTTAGACATATAAGTCATAGTCATCAATTGTTTTACACAACCATGATCATCTAATAACTAATATATATATTAAACATTCATACACGTAACATACTCTAAGTTATGGTACAATACATATGCACCTTTTGCATGAATACTAAATTAACTTACAATAGAAACTATAAATTACATATTCACACACTAACATCACGTAATATACCCAACTCCCACATTGGTAAAATACCTATGCACACGCCCAATTGATTCATGTGTTGACAATTTTCAAACATATAAGTCACAATGATAATAAAATTACACTTCACAGATAAAATCAAAACAACTATACCAGGAATAATAGATAATATTTGCTTAATCAAAAACCCAAAAATCAAGCCATAACATCAGTCATTAACATTCACCTACACTAACCCAAAAACGAGACATCAAGCCATAACATCAGTCATTAACATTCACCTACTAAGGCTAACCTAAAAACATCAGTCAATAATTATTCAGAAATTCTTACATCAACCATACCAAACGAAACGACACAACTAATAATAAATGTTCATTTTGTCAATTATCCTTACTTCCCATTAAGTAGGTCACCGACCTTCTTATGATGTATGTTGCAACCAGATAGCGAATTTTTACTGCATACTTCACCCTCAATTTGTTAATCTGACATGTATGCTTGCGTCCATCTACATCTAACCCACACTCACACTTCTCCTTCATATTTCTCATGTACGTTTCCATATGTCTCATAGCATAAACACCCCAGTTGGCTGCTTTTGATTTACTTTGACAGTTCAACCTCATAAAATTAAGGCGGGCAGTAAAGATTTCACTAGCATGTGTATGACCCACGGTAGTCAGATACCTTCCAAAGTCCGCATGCTTTTGTTTCAAAAATCAAAATAAAATAGTAAATTATTATATAATGTAAAGATATGTTTAATTAATCAAATTTTTTTTAGAATTACTATGTTTAAACATACCAGAATTGTACTCAACATGTCATTCTCAATTCCCCCACCTTTTTTACTAGGTTTTGTATTCTTCTTGGTTTCAGCTTTATCTTCTTTTTTGTATTCCAGAATGCAGACATTGTTAGTCTTAAGATTGAAGACCTCCACAAATTGGTATCCTCCGTTACTCACCGGAATAAACACCTGCAATTGTACATTATAATAATAAAAACTGTATGTTTTACGCAATAAATGCACAAAAAATACTTACCAAATTACTTGAAACAACTAACTTTCAACACATCACTCGACAACCAATATTATGATAAACAACAATTTCACATGTGTAATTAGTAGACAAAATATATGCGCACAACTTACAATCTCATATCAGAGTGGCTAAAAAACTTCATGATGTCAAACTAAAATCATACAATGTCGGAAAAAGATATTAAGAGGACTCTTGTAACTTTAGAGGGTGACATACAAGAATAACTAGTTAACCAAATACACGTGCAGTTTGAAAAGAGTGTCTTAATAGATAATGCGACATTTATGGAATAAGTAAGGTATGAAAATATGTTCGTTTCTTTTTTCTGCTTAATGAAAATATGTTCGTACAAGAATAACTAGTGAACCAGATCTATTTACTTTTTATGAAAGTAAGTAAAAAATTAGCATTACTTCTCCTTTCTCCTGTTACTCTTCCTTTCTCCTGCAAAGTATACAACATATATTATATACTCTAAACATATAAGAATCTACTTACAGTAAATTACTACACAAACAATACAAATGTTGTAGCTTAAATAACGCAATCTCTTAAACAGTCCAATCTTATGTCAATTATTCAAGTGTTATAACACCAATTCAGAACCTACCACACTTGTTTTTATCTTGCCCTGAACCATTTTTCCACCTACAAACAATACATATGTTTTGTCCTGAACTGAAACATTTTGACACATCTAATGATTGTTAAACATTTGGTCTCTGTTTACTTAATATCATGCTGTGTTGATAATGACCACATTTTATTTGTGATTTCTTGAACATTTTATTTGTGATTTCTGGGAAATCTACGTAGCATTCATCTTGCCTCAAGTGTACAGATGCAAGAGTTAAGGCGTAATTTAATAATAAAACATATACGCACTTACACCTGATTACTTATATTATCCAACCACAAACCATACTTGCAATGATCCTGATTTAGAAGGTATATAAGCTTACCATTTCTACCAGTCACTTGTTTGCTTGGATAACTAACAGGAGTTACAAAATCATCATCAGAATCTTCTTCATGCACATTTATTTCTTCATCAATTGTATTTTCCTCAACCACCGGCATCTTTCCCCTAAACCTACCACTTCTTAATCCTGAAATGTAAAAACGATAAGTTTTTCAGTTTTGTTCAAAATACAATCCAAAAACACATTTTTTTAACCAAACTAATAGTAAACACATACACCAATACAAATAAATATGTTTTTTCCCTAACATATTTGTCCTAAATCATAAACCTACAACAACTTAATACAATTAGTTTCATCAAACCTAAAAAAGTGAATACTAAAAAAATCAAGGCAATGTCCAAAACACATTTGTGCAGAACCATAATTCTAAAACACATATTTATTTCATACATACATGTCGTATCCTAAATAAATCAATTGTAACACTTAATTACATGTTTCTAATCATAAAATACATGTCGTATCCTAAATAATCAATTGTAAACACAATAAAATACACGACCATACTTTTCAACATTCATACTTAAATACACATGCAGAAGGTTAGTCAATTAAATCAATTGTAACACTTAATTACATGTTTCTAATCATAAAAAAATCAACTAAACAATCATAAAGAGGTTATACCATCCATATTTTTCTGTAATTTCTCCAATTTGCTACAGTAAAACCCTAATAAAATTCTGGGGGTTTTCAATCTGATTTGTCAAAATAGGTTTGATGAAGATAACTATCAGATTTTTTGAGAGATTTGCGGTTTTATTGCGACGTGATTTGCGATTTTTGTGGATTTTTTGAATTTTTTTGATACGAATGTTTGAGATTGTGTTTATCCAATAATGAGTTAAAATGAAAAATGCAGTTACTCTTTTATTTATCAACTGTGCATTTCCGCTTTTGCCCCTCTGTTTATATTTTCCTCTCAAAAATTTGTTTATTTATTTACAAAACTGCCATTATGCATTACTATGATGTACATTATGTTCTATTTTGTGTATAAAGGGTGGTTCTCGCAGTTCTGTACTTTCATTTGGTTCTGAAAAGAACCTCACCATATATATATATATATATATATATAGGATAAAGATCAAATAAAAAGACAAATATTCGTGAGAAGGATAAAAAAATTTATTTTTTAAAAAAAGTTCTCAAAAAATTCTGAAAAAATTCCACAAGATCGTGTATGTTGGTGCATGAAAAAGCTGTAAAGGAAGTTTTTTCTAAAAGTGGATAGTTTTGCAGGAAAAAAATTATGAAAAAAAACGTTTGTGCATTAAATCGGTTTTTTGTGCATCAAAAATTCGTTTTTGTACTTAACTTCTTTTGACTTTTTGCATCAAAATTTTATTGCGCATCAAACTATAACAAGTCAAAAAATTTGTGCATCAAAATTTTTTTGTGCACCAAAATTTTTTTGTGCATCAAAAAAAAAAATTTTGCGCCTTAAAAAAACGTATAAAATCTCAAAATTAGAAAAACTTCTTTTATAAAAGTTTTATGCACCAACATACATGATTTAATGGAATTTTTTTGGAATTTTTCGAGAAATTTTTTAAAAAAAGTTTTCTTTTTATTTTTCTCACGAATATTTGTCTTTTTATTTTAACCTTCCTCTATATATATATATATATATATATATATATATATATATATATATATTTGTAAAGGTTTTTTTTTTATTACTCAAAAAACTATTAAGTACAAAGGATGAGGGTGAATCTCACATCTCCACCCATTACATAGGCAAACTAGTTACAGAATGTACAAAAAGTGATTAGACTACAAAAAACACAATAATTAGATTCAGGTATAAATGTTTTCAGTTGTTCCATGACTTTTAATCTTCTTTAATTTATCTATTACAGTACATATACATCTTTTAATCAGTTATTCTTGTTAACCGGTCATCCTTTGATCAGACAAAATAACTTGAAGAAGAACCATTTTTTAGACAGCTGAACCAAAGTTGAACCATATTTTGTCCATTGTCACAACCACAACAACTATCATAAAGGCTGTCTAATACTACCATTTATGACACTTGTTTTTCCATCTTTAACAAGTATAGGCCCGTTGATCATGACTTTGTGTTTGTGAGTAATAATAAAGTTTATGCATATAATATATATATCTGTCATGGTGTAAACATTGCATGTAGCTTTTACATATACGAAACATGATTGATGTACTACATATATTTTATGGGATTATTCACATCGCTTGAAAATCTACCCTACACAACGTATACTCTAAACGAAGCTTGTGTTCATATTTGTTCATTAACAGCCGCAAATTTTTATTTATGTTTGTTCAACTAATAAACACTACAAAAGGTTTAGATCGGCGAGAAACACTGACCCCGTGCACCCTTTTTTAATGGCGACTGACCATTCTCGACGGACCTAGCTCACACAGTTGGGCACATGTTCAGTTAATAAATTACTGTAACAATTATATAAATGAACTTTTAACGGTTAATGAATTTGTTAATTGAGCTTTCGGTTCGTTTGAAATATTACTCACTACAAAAGTTTATTTCTTTACCATAGAATTTGTTGTTCAAGGAGTAGGTAAAAAAGATAAAACAATAGTAATAGGAATCTTTTTTAGAATTGGAGCTGTATCAAAACACAGAGATGGCATGATACATGATGAGAATTGAGATTATATAACTTCCCAACTACTTCTCCTTGTTTTCATAAACTTAAATGGTTTTCTGCTTTTTCTTTCGCACTTTGTCATCACTTGACCCCACAGTTTCGGATTTTCATATGACTAGCTAGTTATCTTTTCTTGGAGTGACTAGAGGTTCTCGGAGTTGTGTGCAAGGGTGCAGAAAAGGGTCACATTTTTATTAATTTTTAATATAAATACATATAATATTAAACATATATGAGTAATGAAATTCAATTTCATATGCAACTTCTCTTTATTTTACAAGCGTAATGAGACTATTTTGTTGTTATTGCCTAGGGCCACCAAAGATAACAAGACGGCTCTGGGAGTGACAGAACATGAGACTATTTGTTGTTAACTTTTGTAATCTCTTATGAAAGAACAAACCCCGTGAATTATTCGGCCAATGTGTCGGAAACCATGGTTAAAAAATATTTAAAATAAAATAAAATACACATGCATTTAAATACGCGTATTCATATGTCAACATGATTTGGCGAATTTAAATTTTTTAATTTGCTGCCGTTTTTAGATTGGTCCTGACTTGTGTGAGTAGATAAGAGTGTAATGACTTGCATGTTTGGTAGAGATTTACTGAAGTTAATAACAACGTTCATTGTATCTCTGCAAAACGATAGGATATGTTAACATTATAATAAAATTTTACTATAAAACACTTAAAAATAACGAACACTTTATATGAGACGGAAAAAAAAAATTAATTTGATAATTCCGCAAGTATTTGTTATTGCATAAGAACACGGCCGTCTTTTAGGGTGTGTAAGGTGGGCGACCACTCAGGGCCTCAAAATTTTTCAGGGCCCTAAAATTTGTCTCGTTAACAATTATATGCATGTGCACATATATTTTTCACGAATAAAAAGAATTTAGAATAGAAAATATCTTAAACGAGTAATACGTTAAATGTTTAGATAGCTAATTACATTATATCTTATAAACGATGACACTTTATATATAACATTTCTTCTTGAAAAGCTTCAATATGTAATTTTGCGCAGGGCTTAAAAAATTTTAAAAATTTAAAGACGACCCTGTATAAGAATGACTTAATATGGTAGCAAGGAGAAACCATAGCCATGTATAACTTAATTAATAAAAAATTCAGACAAAACAAATCCATAATCTAAACTTATCGTAAAAATGCATGACGTTTTGAGCGCCATACTCACGAGTAACTGCATGCAAAGAATTTAAATAAGACCATCTTACAAATGATGTTAGAAAATTGTTTTGTATCATATGTTATGATTGATCCTTTCTTTAAAGAATTATTTAAAACTTTTGTTAACTTTTCTCTTATATTTTCAAATAATTTACTAGCTAGCTTTACAATGCTTTAAAATTTTTGTCTAAGCTTTTACGATTGTTATCAGATTTCCAATTCTGAAAAGCACGTCTTCATTAAATCCAAATCCAAAAATCAATAGTCGTTATCTGGTCGCGATCGGTCCCAACTGATATCATAATCGAATAGCAAAATTGGTCATGCTAAGAGCTATATATACTGTTACGTATAATCCATTCGATGGAGATATACAGACAAAAGGACCACATTCATATTAAGGCTCGAATTGACGAGATGCAATTCTGTAAAGTTTGATGTCTTACGTGTTCCATGTCACTTGATTTAGACAACCAAATGATTACAAAATACGGGCAATCCAAGTATTTTAAAGACCATGAAACCCGAATGGCTTAAAATCGGCCAACGAGTTCACACGTCGACCCCAAATTGATTTTACACTCAACAAATTACACATGTATAGTGACATGGTTCTCAAGAATGGATGAAGTCTAAATATGTAGTAAAATTATCAAAAAGAGGAAAAAAAAGGCTAGTCAAGATCAGTGGAACATATATATGCACGTATCTACAATTCAATTTTTCTTGTGACGTTTGGTTTGTAAATGAATCACTATACGAGTATTAGAATGGGAATGTGTGTGTAAAGCCATAAGTTGGCGGGTTTAGAATAAGTTTGGATTAATTGAGAAATAACTTAAAAACACAAGGATGAGAAGTAATTATAATCACACGCATCGATTTGAATTAGATGCATGTTTATTTATAGATGCATCATAATGTATTTTACGGCTCAAAATTATATGCATACACATATATTAAATGTATTTCATCAAATTAGATGAATCATGTGCATTCTTCGTCCTCTACATGCCAAATGCGTGTTACATTGCATCTTTTTCAATTCAAAATCACTCTCGAAACAATAAGCAATACATTTAAATGAATTGAAATGCATCTAAATCAAGTCGATTCAAATGTGCAATTATAGTTACTTCTCATCATTTTCATCATAAATTCTCTTATTACTGAATCCTTACCTGGTTTAGAAGATTTCTAAGTTTATGGGTTTCACTTTCAGGGTTTGATAACCAAAATAAACGAAACTTACTAACTAGTAACTACACATCTATATTGAAATCGTTTTTCCGTTGCTATACACGTAAACCAAACATCTCCAAACACTATGACAAGATTAACCAAATTGAAGAAAATCTCTTAAATTAATACGTAAAAGAGGAAACGAATAATTTATGGCCCAATAATATCACATATTGAACATGTGTGAAAAATTTGTGATGTATATATTGCAAGATAGTTAGTCGACTATGAGAACAAAAATTAAAAGAGAAATAATAATATGTTTGGTTTTTTAAATTGTCTTTAAAAGTTCAATTAATCATCTTGAAAACTAAAGAAGATCATTGAGATGCCAATATTTGAACCACATTGTTTATTGGAACGTGGGCCTATTAAATTAACCCTAGTACCATGGATTAATGCCACACTTTGTAACCCAATCAATTTTCTTTCACACACTAAGGTGTGTGTTTGTATGTGTGTTTTGTATTGTTTCTTGCTTTGTCTCTCTTTATGGAAACAAACATCACCATTACAACAATAAAATATTCACTTGGGTCCAAAATGGCTCATGGTGGTTTCATATGAGGGATGTGGACCATCATTTATGGTGCACCATCTTTGCTATAGAGCTTGGTACACCGATATGTCCTACATTCATGCACAACTTGTAGCCAAAAAAGGGACCCCAATTGCGTCCATATAGTATGTACTGTCATCAAGTCTTAAAAAGGCCATTGTTTTATTCAAAGCATCAATGACATGTATAACATGTAACAGTGTGCATAATTATACAATTGGTACCTCAAATCTGCAGTACAATTTCTTCTAGTTATTGTCATTGAGAAATAAATTACTCTTTCATGAAAAATCTGATCTTTGCCTGCAATCAAATATCAAGAGAAATTACTCATTATACGTTAAGAGCATGGGGTGTGTTCTATTCGTCATCAATCGTTATCATTTGCCAGCATACCGGCATGTAATTCATCATCATCTGTCAAACCTTACGTTGGTGAAAGTGTGAAACCACACACTTTTGATGTTTTGATGATGTGGCATAGTGATGGTCTAGGGACCGAACCAGGGGTGCCCGTGGGGTCTTGGGAATGGATTATTTCGATGTAGTGTTAATTTTTCCTACATGCACCTAGTTCATCGAAATGTGTTTTTTAATGTTTCGGTTCAAAAAAGTGTGCATTCGTTCATATTTGGTCGTGGTTCCATCCATGCGGTGATCATTTGTCATTTGAACATACTCCGTGGCCAGTGGCAGTGTAGGGATGTAAAAAGTCATCTAAAAAACGTTTGTTTTTTAACTAATTGAAAGGGATTGCTGATATAAAGGGAAACAAGCCCTAAGCGTAACATATTATTCTGGAGTTTCGTTTTTATTTTTATTAGTAATAGTTTAATTACTGTCTTTGGAAATGAAATGATGCATAACAATACAAGGTGTTTTTCATTTTAGGCAGCTTTAAATAGTTGTACTTTAGTACGTAACATAGTCATAGTATACAATATTTTATTTTGATATACTCGACTCTAGTGTTCAAGTATGAACTAGTTTCTGATGTACCATGCATAAGATTTAATGGTACAATCCAAAATCACATGTTGTGGTTGCTTGTACTCTAACCACCACGAACTGTATGTTTTAAATGAATTAGTAGAAAATTGTTGTCATGAAGTGTAGATGGATAAAATTGCATAAATATTTGCCTCAGCAACAACTTAAGGTCGACTTTTATTTGTTAGTTTGAGCTCGTGAATGTAGTACTTATGTTTCACTTTAAGCAAAAACTAATTACAAATGGTAATAAGTTCGCAACTCGTAGGGTTTACATTCTGTAATTCAGAAGACAATATTGTGCAACTTCAAGATCATATGACACCAAAGCGATTCTGGAAAATAGGAAACGTTTCACGTCATTTGGAAACGTCTGGTGTTGAGTAGGAAACGTATTAGAAACGTTTCTGAGTCATTTAGAAGCGTTTCTACTATTAAAAACGTATATTTAAGCTTAATTGAAAGCTCAATCAATTTAGATTTCATTTTAAACATTAACCCCTTTTTCCCAATATTAAAACGACGACAATTGTTCTATACATCTATGATCAATCTTCCGTTCTCCCGCTCTGTCCCTCTGTCATTCTATCTTCTCGGCTTCTCACCCAAGTCGTTTCTTGAATAATCGGTTTTTGTTCATAACGATCTATATCTTTTATCAAGGAGCACGGATCAATATCTAGACTATATATAAGACCATGATGTGAGATGTTGAAGGAGATGAGTTCGTACAATGAAAGATACGGGATTTTAGAGTTCGATGAACTAGAAGATACGGGATTTTAGAGTTCGATGAACTATCACTTGATGAACCAGAGCTCGAGACCTTATTTTTCTCTAAGAATACCGACTAGTTGATATGTTATTACTATATGGTTTTATTAATGACACATGGTTGACCAATCTTTTGCATCTAATATTGAACTTTGATTAATGACATTTTGGTGATAACATTTGATGTTGGATGTTTATTTTTTTATTAATAAATATATATATAATTATATAAAATACACAAACGTTTCTGTCTGTACTCGTTTCTTGAATTTTGGGATATTGGCGTTTCTAAATATCCGCATCCGTCCCGTCCCCGTCCCCGTTTCCGTATCCGTTCTCATGCGACATAGCTTAAGATAACTCTCTGCCGAAGCGATGTTGGAACATTGATGCAGGCCCAAGTATTGAAGAACGGGCTATTTTATTTCTGGAAGCCCAAGAACGTGTATAAAGTCTCCTTATTCAAAAGTCATAACTTGGGCTCAGATGATCCGTTTCATGGCCCAGACATCCGTTTCGAACTTGGAAACGAGGAATCGCCGTGGAAACCTAACGTAGTTTGTATACTGGAGTTTCGAGCCTGATCAACAAATTTTAGGAGTTATCTACAATTTCGTGGTTTTTTTTAAAGAAATTTGAAACTTTGTTTTGGCATAGACTTTCACCCCGTATTGTTCTTATTTAGGGCCCGTTTCAGTTTCATTTTCCTATTTAAGTATTGTACTAAGCATCTGGCTATTCAGTTCCAAAAAATATGAAAAGTTTATTTTTGGCAGTTTGTCAAGAATTTGCCTAACTATCGGTATTCCTCTCGAATCAACGATAATTAGAAGAATTGTTTCTGGGTATTCATAGAATCAACAGATCCAATTAGTTATCCTGTTTATCACACTACATCAAACATTCAGGCTGGCGTATAAGTATAAGTGTTGAACCATAGCCAGTGGCGAAACCATGAAATTGAATTGCGAGGGGTAAACTTTTTTTGAAAATAGCAACAAAATGCAGCGAAAAAAACTAGGATCGGAATGAAAAATCGAGTATTGCAAATGAAAGATTTATAAGGTTTTAGAGTGTTAAATGTTAGGCTTTAATGCGTGTGTAGGGGGCAATTTAAGTTTTGAGTATGGGGCATTTAAAACAAAAAATGCTCAAAATTAAAGAAAAAATACATTATAATCAAAAAAGATTTTATCTAGCCATGGAGGGCACCGCCCCCAAACCCCAAATGAATCCGCCCCTGACCATAGCAATAGAGGGCTTCAATTCAAATGCCTAGGGCCATTATCATTGCGGTGTGATATATAGTGTGGTATCACTATCACCGCTCTGCTAAACATATTCAGTTATAGGCATTTTTGTGTTTCAAAATGTAAATAATCGGCAATGTTAACTATCTCATGCCCAAGAATAATACAAGAAAGACAATTTAATACTGAATTAGTTGTTCTAAATTAACATGTGACAGGCATAAAACAAAATTTACCCATTATCTATATATTTAGCTGAACAATAATGCTAGACAGAATCAAGACCAAATATGACCGAGTGCATAATTTTTTTTAATCGTAATACTAGAAACACATTTCGATGGAACGGATACATTTAAGATTACTTTAGAAAAAATTAATTTTTTTACAAAAATTAACACTGCATCTAAAAAGTCCACGGGTTTCCCAAGAACCCGCGAGAACCCCCTGGTTCCATCCCTGATGCTATTACCATCGTTTCTTGTATTATTTATTAATCGATAAATACTATTTTATGAACCTCGGCTTCAAGTATCTAAGGTGTGTATCGTAAAGTACGTTTCTCGATTAATGTAGTTATCTACTATAATTAACTAAGGCTTACCTAACACTGGTGCGACTATATGTCGATGGTCTATCCTCATGACTCATGAGAATGATCGAACACTTTGATTCACTCAAAGTTGTTAAAACGTGGATTGTCATCATGTTAATTGTTGTCTTGTTGGCTCAAGTTTTAACAACTAATATAAAATATTGATACAACATTAAACAAGACAATATACTTATCGACATATTTCTTTAAAGCTTTAAACTAAAATAGACGACGGTAAAGTTTAATGGTTATTACTTATTAAATATGGTCAAGAAAGTATGTTTTGCGTCTTTTTATTTTATAACAAGCAGGATTACCCGCGTGTTGCTGCGGGACGTTAATTTTTCACGCGTTGTTGCGGGGCATTATTATTTTATTTTTTTGTATTTTGTGTGAGTTTATTTTTTCGGTCTCATGTTTAATATTTTTTTTCTTATATGAGCTTATATGTTGGGTCTCATGTTTAAATGTTTTTTTTTTGTGTGGCTATATTCGTTTTTTTAATATAATTTTATGGGATTACATATGCCTTAAATGATCGCGCGTTACTGCAGGGCATTTTTTTTATTGTATTTTGTGCGGGTTTATTTTTCCGGTCTCATGTTTAATAGTGCGGGTTTATTTTTTCGGTATCATTTATGTCATGCGCGTTGTTGCGGGGCGTTAAAATTTTATTTTATTTTTTATTTTTTTTGCGAATTTATTTTTTCGATCTCCATGTTTATTAGTTTGTTGTTTTTTTATATGAGCTTATGTGTTGAGCCTCAAGTTTAAAGTTTTGTTATTTTTTGTATATGAGTTTTATTTTAAATATAATTTTATGGGATTTGGGTAAATATGTGTCATATATTTTGGCTTATGGTTTTTAGTGGCGTAAAACAACACCGTTTAATGCAATCTAGAGTTGTACGTTTGTGACCCTGTTGATTATTTTAAAGTTATTAGGTATCGAAGGTGTTACCGCGGGTATTTTTTTATCTGAATAAATCGGTACTTTTGTAATATTCTTTTTTCCCCCTATGCCAACAAATATATTTAAAAAAACTAATTGGGCCGGCTCAAAATGCGAGCCCAATAAACTGGCCCAAAGTAGAAACCCAACAAAAAGGTACTAAATGGGCCGGCTGAAACGACGACATTTCAACCGCCCTTTAGTATATGTATATAATGTAAAAGTACTATAACAATAATTTCATAAAGAAAAAAAGAAGATGTGAATTTAACTGCATGCAAATGAAATTTTTATAGATTTTAGCTTATGTTAACACAATTTCCCTAATGTTACGATTCTACTCGGTTGCAAATTAACGGATGCCAGCAGTAGCAAAACTGCTCCACGCAAAAAGTAAAGCAACGGATTTCTAACGGGGAAAAGACTTTGCAATAGTTTTAATTTCTTGGGAAAGAAATTTTGTAGCAACCGTTATTGCCACGGAGCGTTTTCCAACTGTTTTACTATGGTTTTGCTGTAGACGATTTTACAAAGAAATTGCTAACAGGTTTGAAATTACTTGTTACATGTG
>BQNB010153914.1:1804-15587 GCA_026074375.1 Tanacetum coccineum
ATTAAGTAGCATTTTTATAGAATGAAGTTCCTTTTTTCAAAGATTCTTCCTTAATGTTACAGTCAGTGATAATTATTCTTAATTGTTCATCAATCTTTTGTTCTCTTTCAATTAATTCAAACCTTGCCCTTTTTCATAAATCATGACTTTTTCCTTATATCTCGCAAGTTCATCAGTTAATGATTCATTAACTACTTTGTTCTACTCATTCGCAAAGACGCATTGGGCAGCCTGTTCATGCATATCATTGATTATCATCATTAAAGCATCATTTGACACAGAAGATACATTACTTTGTACAACTTGCACTGCATTGTCCTTCACATATTGTTCATACGGAATAATATTACTATCAATCGTTTTGCATCTCGTATACTTCATGATACTCACCAACACTATCTATATAGTTATCATTATCTTGTACCTCAAATAGAATGTCCAAATCATATGATGGACCAACTTCATCATAAATTGGATCGGCTGATGATAGATTTGCCATAAACATGGTCTGTGCAGTAAGAGCCTCATCAACATTAGAATCAAAACCATCACATTGATCAGCTTGAAAGACGTTGTCCACATTGAGTGCCAAATCTTGTTCCGGTACCTCATCCACATCATCAACAAACGTGTTATCTTGTCTACTTGCAATAAACAACAACTGCTCTTCATCCAAAACCACTCCATTCTCCTGAGCTTACATCAATAGCATCTTGTCTTTAAAGTATTCTGAATTCTGTGGTCGCTTTGGGTGAGCGCATTGTCTTACTATGTGCCCTATTCCATTGCAGTTATAACACTTAATAATCTTTGCTTGACCAGGTTTTGCATTCCCAACTCTGTTCTAAAATCCCCCATTTCTAGCAGCAACTTCTCCCTTTGCATTGTTCCCCTGACCTTTGTTCTATCTACCCTAAACATTCTGAACAACAACCTTGTCATTTTGAACTGTAGCTTGGTTCCTTGTGCTAGATGAAGTTCTAAGTTGATGGTTAGTTTCAGGAAGGTGTGTTTTGTATGATTAGGCAAGTAGGGCAACTGTTTTAGTTAAGTTTTCAATCAAGTCATCAGTTGGGGTAAGTCCTGAATCAAGTTGTGTGTTATCATCAAATTGTGGTTGATGGGTAACTTGTGGGGCATATGCAGATTATGGAATAGCTGATATTTATGTAGGGTCAACACCCACAAAAATTAGAACGCAGTGGGATACCACTTGGGATGCTACTTCATAACATAAAGTAAAAGTTAAATAAAACGACTCTAAGTGAGACATTTTGGAAAGTCAACCATTCGATAAATTTTATAAAATATTAGAGTTACAATAGGTCCAATTTAAATGCAATAGAAAACATTTTTAAAGAATGTTTGTCGAAAATGTACTTCAATATAAACCTTCAAAATATATCTGCCGAGCTCAAAGTGCTCAAATAATACTCACTAATCAAAATAATAACCTGGAGAAAATACATGGCAAAACGTCAACAATAAGTTTGAATGCATTAGTTTAAGTAAAAGCAGTATTTAAATTAATCAAGTTATATATCAGTAATAAAATTAGCGTTACAGACAATATGTCAAAAGTTACAATATTTCAAAGTATTATTTCCGAAATCCAAGTAGTGATTTAATAAATCAAGAAATGTTCAGTAGTAGACCACAAGAATTAGGTAATAGTAGACTACGAAACAAATTCAGTAGTCCAAAACATGTATTATTGCACTAAGCTCATGACCCCGAAACCTTAACTAGTTTTGTGCCCCAGAGAAATATAGGATGCTTGCCAACAACCTAACTGTCCTCACAATGTTAAATGCACCATGGTCAACTTGTGACCAGAAATTCAAGGTGGGGATTGTCAGTCCCGATAGATCTATCCATAACACTCGCGCTTACTACAATAGCAATTAACGGTTCATGATTGGTAGGGACTTAAATGGCAAATGCGGTAACTTAGGCAATAATATTCAGGCAATAATCTGGATAACATACAATTTAAAAACACTTGTGTCCAATAGTAAAACAAGTAATGTTCAAAACTCACTGTTTTCATATATATAGGTATTCAATTGTCACAAATCATGTAGTAAGCAAATCAAGCTTTAGTAAAAATAGTCATGTAATGCTCAAGTAGTAGAAATTAATAAGTTTGCTTGGTAAAACGAGCATGTATTCTCACCCCGAAAACAGTTTATAAAAACCATTAAAAGAGAAAAGGTGGGGCTATGAACTCACCGAGAAGCAATGGAGTAGTAAGTACTGAAGTTAGATCAAGGATGGCATGAAATCACGGTCGCCTAAGTATCACCTAGAAAGAATGGTGACTTAGTATAAAGAAATAAAACGCACACGACGAAAACAACCAAAAGATACAATGAAGAAATCGTGATCATGATATGGCGTTCTAATTACTTTTAACTAAGTGAGATTTATCCAAACATCCCTTTAGGACCTGATCTAATATACCTTCAAGTATAAACCCACTTATACCACTTATTTACCCATTTTATAAAATCCGTTATACTCGTTAAACCGTTTAAAGCAATCTGACACTATACAATTCTGCACTTACGCCGACTTAATGGGCCTATATCTCAAAATCCGTAATAGGTATAAACGAACGGTTTTCGCCTCAATCAAGCTTAATGAACCTAGTTTACTGATGTTATCAACACTCCAATGTATACAGAAACTAAGTGAAATGACCAATTTACCCCTAAGTACATGATCAGAGTTTTGAAAAAAAAATCTCGCTTCACCGTTTTGATCATATCCTCACAATCCGTAACTAGTAAGAACCCCATTTCAAAAGGCTCAATTTAAGTCCTATCAAATTATCTTACAACTTTTAGTTTATAGAAAAATAGTACCATTTCACAAATTTTAAGATATATCTGTTGAAAATCTGGGCGCAATTTTTAGTTAGTTTTGCCATTTTGGTGGTAACTCATTCATCCGGAGTGGTTATGGTTCTATCCAAAGAAACACATGGTCTTAATATGTTTTACCCTTCACCCATATAAAACCTAGTAGCCTCCAAGTCAAATAAAATTTGTTACAAGCCTTACTATCTGTATTACAAATTGTGAGTACACACTAAGTTTGTTTCCACAGTTTTGGTTGTATCTTGACCATCCAGAAGAGTTTTGAAATTTTCCATCCAACACACCACAGGACCTAGATATTACCTAATTCAATTGTAATAGAATTGACTAGTATGCATTTAAGCCAAAATTATTCTATTATATCACAAACTATCTGCATAGCTAGATTTAACGACCCATTTTGACTAGTTTCACTCATTTGGGCGTATCTAACTCATCCGGAGGAGATACGACTCCATCCAATTCACCATGTGGAACTAAGATTATAACCTATCCATTTATGTAAAGATATAGTAGGCTCTAAGCCAAAAATATTCCATTAACACACAAACTATCTGCAAGTCACCCATTTGGACTAGTTTCACTCATTCGACCGTAACTTGGTCATCCGGAGAAGTTACAGCTCCATCCAAAGCACCACATATACCTTGTATGTTACTCTACCCAAAAAAGTCATAAAATCACAGACCTTAAGCCAAATTTTATTCGACATCACACCAACAACCTGTTGTCCTAATTTATCTATCCTAACAACTTTCAATCAAACAACTCAACTAGTGTTTCTAACATCTTAACATCATTCTAATGGCATACCAATCATCACAAATCATCCATGAACATCACAAATAATCAATGTCAGAAAATCCATCACAAAAATTAAAAGAAATTGAGATCCAAATGCATGCATAATAGAAATTAATCAATATAAAAAGGTTTAAAACAAACTTACAAACAATGAGGATTGCAAGAGAAAGATCAAACACAAACCCTCTTGTGGTATGCCTAATTGCCGAAACCAACAACCCTTGGTATCAAAACCCTAACTCGATTTTACAACTTAAAATCTTGCACAATCACTTGAAATCAAACCCTTATTACTCCAATTGCACCAAAAATCAAAGAAACCCTTATAAATCAAAATCTTTAAAAAATCAAAAATCTTGAGAGAAAACCTTGCATGTTGATTTGATCTTGTAAAGGATGATGGGGATTAGTTTAGGAGTGATTTAGGATTGAATGGAATTGATTGTAAGAAGTTTGATGATGGTGTTAGTTGTGGGGGTCGACGAACACAGTGAGAAATAAGGGGAGGAGTCATTTTTTTGTATCTGTGTGTTATGGGATGATTTGGATTAGGATGTAGCTATATATACTAGTCAAATAATTTTCTATTGTTTTCAAATTACAATATTTATTAAAGGGATGTCTGTTTTGCTTTATATGTAGTCGACCAAAAAAAAGGGAGGATGAAATTGGGCTTTGGTAATTTTGTTATCCATTATGTTGTTATTTTAAGCCCAAAATATTTAGTTAAAATACTAAACTTGTAAAAATATAATTTTTAACGCGTTTTCTGCAAAAGCGCGAGAAAAGTTGGGAAATACTAAAATAAAAATAATTAAGCTTCCGAAGCTAAAATACGAAATTATCAATTTCTCAAACGCTAAAACGGATAAATATTCAAAGCACGACTCGGAAATAGCTAGAAACGACGATTTTTACTAAATCGACTAAAAAGCAAAAATAATAATTTCTAATTAAAGGTAAAATAAAATTGAGGCTCGGGTTAGATATTGACCGTAAAATACGAGATGTTACAATCTTCCCACCTTAAGGGAGCACAGTCCTGGTGCTCTATTCGACTTATCTCCATATGGTTTCCGACGATCGTTACACATTCAGAAAAATCCATATCACATATTACGAGTCAAAAGAAGTTCAAGTAGTCATTTGTATAAAAGTAACAATGATAGCGATTGGAGGATTAAAAACAATAAATGATTCATACGGACAAATTACTTGTTAAAAGCGACGCACGTCATGTCGGACATACATTTGGAAAGAATCGAATAGACAAATTACGAACCGAAAGAAGTCTAAAGACTCATTCGCATGAAGGTAATAACGATAATGATTAGATGAACGAAGAAAATGAATCCTTCGTACAAACGGATTATAGAATCGGAAAGAAAGTTGTTCGTAACGAATGCCATACATTTAAGCCCACATATTTACAAATCGTTATTTTACATACAAAGGCGTCCCAATCCCTGTAAATAAGACTTAAGAAATTTTATGGTTTGGTGATTAGCTCCTGCGATGAGTCATTCTTTGTCAAAAAGGACCCCCGGGGAAATTCCTCGCAAAAGGTCCCTCCACAAATTAACACAATTGTTGTTGCGAGTGTGGTGATTCGTTAGATGGAATCTTTTGTCAACAATGTCACTTGTAAATCTTGGGATATGAAAGGTGGTCAAATTGGGTTATATAATTGTCCACCGAAACGCTTCGATTATCTCAATCCAGAACCAAGCAAATCAAACCATTGATAGCCTTCCCACAAACTTTGCCAGTTTTTGATCCGACTGCTATTCCGAGAAAGGAGAAATTCATTACCCTACATTTTCACAAACCTAACTTTTGTTGATTGATTCTCCTAACATTTTCACACAAAAAAAACAATCGTGGTCCACCTCCACAACCTCCTATGTATTCTTGTGAATTTTGAGGGAACGATGCTCGTTATGGTCACTATTGTACACCTCAAGTTCCGTTTATCTATCCGGAACCGTGTTATAATCAAGACTTTAATTTCCCGTAAGATTTTCATGATTTTCAACAACAATATCTTTGTTGTGAAAATTGAGGGGGTCCTCATGAGACTTTTCAATGTCAACTGATGAATGAAGACTATTATTATGAGCAAAATTCTTGCTATGATTCTAATTCTTTCGGCTTTGACCAATTTCAACCCCCGCAATATACTGTCAATCATCCAATTTTCAATGCTCAAAATGAGCTTCTCAATTCTCAAAACAAGCTTATGGATCAAATGACATCCATATGTGATATGATTGGTTAAATTATGCAAAAGAAGGAAGAAGAAAAGTGAATTGCGGAAGAGCAAGCGGCTAAAGATCGATATTGGAAGATTCCTATTTGCTATGATGATGACGAAGACTATGCCATTGCAACCACACCCGTTTTATCGACCGAGGAGCCCGTTGACTCTCTCATAATGGAGGATGAGCATTTTGACGCTATTTCGGCTACGGAATCGGACGAAGTAATAAAGTCTAGTGTTGAGAACCTTGTCCCAATCCTAAGTGAGTTTAAGGGTATTTCCGAAGATACGTGTAATGTGCCCGTTTATGAAGATCCTTCCACTTTTGATGCTTTGAACGATCATTCTGAGATTTTATCCGATTCCAATGATGATGGAACTTCGAGTGATGACAATGATTTTGAGGACATCGAGTACGTTAGCTTAGAGGAGGTGAATAATGATCAAGAAGAGAAAGAGTTTGACTTAGAAGATATTTTTAAAATCCAAGACGTTATTCTTCGTGAGAAATTATTGAACATTAGTCGTCTTATTACTAATATCGAATCTTTGAAAGACAATCCCATTCCTAATCGTGTGCTCAAGTCTCCCTCCTCAGTCCCTATCTCCGTCACGGATAGTGGTTCATTCTTTGAGGAGTCTGATACTTCTCTTTCTCATTTGGATAATTCTTTACCCGAATTCGAGACTTTTAGCGATCATACGGAAGAGACGAGAAGTGGCAGTACCACTACTCATGCTAATAACTCTCTTCCCGAGTATGATTCGTTTCTTTTTTAGATTGAGCCCGATCAAGGAGGGTTGATTAGTGTTGTTATTTCTGATAATTCAAATGACCCTCTTTTGGAACTTCCGAAATTCAAAATATTTCATTTTGATTCGTCATTTCCTCGTCCTCCTCCGGAACTACCGGATGTTGAGATTAGCTTAATTATTGAGACCGATGCACCCGTGATAAACTATTTTGATGAGCTTAATGAAGATGAGTGTTTTGACCTAGGGGGTGAGATTGATGTTGAAGATGACGATTCCTTCACATTTTTCATTCGGACTTTTCTCTCGTTTCTCACCTACCATATGGATTATCCTTTTCTTTACTCCTTCGGGAGTGAAGATGTCATTTTTGACCCCCGGCATCTTCACTTAGAGCCGGTAGCCTCTCATCAGGATGGAACTTTCATGTGCTTTAATGTTTGTCCAAACATTAATGAAAACCCGATTGAGATTTTCTCTTCCACACTTTCTTCAATGACGAATTAATTCGGGGATCGAGTCAAGCTATGTGACTCAGTTACCAAAAACAAAGCGCTTCGTGGGAGGCACCCCGTGCTTATCCATCTTCTATTTTCTTTTTTATTTCTATTGTGATGTAAGGAGGCTTGTACTCTCCCGATTCTTGTTGTGTTTGTACTTGTGATTGATTGCAGGATTGACCTAAAATTTTCTGAAGACTTTCGTGTTCGGTGTTTTGTCCCGGTTCACTCGAGCTTCCTAGCCTTTGCTTGCCATTAGTTTGGGTAAATCCGATATCCTAAAGATTATTAATCGACTAACATTTATTCTTTTAGCACCTTGATAAATCGGCTTTCAGATTTTGTGATAACTTTCTATCAGGGTTGAGTATGCATTCGACCCTTATTTTGAGTTCTAGTATTGGTTTTTAAGCCTAAGAATAGGAAAAAAACAATTAGGACAAATAGATTAAAATTTAAAGAGTAATAGGGGTAGTAGTATCTTCGATATGATCTTGCCTACTTTTTTTGGCCATTGTTCTCACGAAGAGGTATATCCCCAACCCACCGTTTTCCCACAAAAAATTTAAAAATATTATTTAAAGTCCGTGTCTTAATATCTAGTTAGTATTTATGTTCCAACAAAAAAAATATTGGGAAAAAAAAAAAAAAAAATATAGAAAGTTTGACAAGAAAAAGACGAATGTAAGGGTCTCCCGTTGGTGAGAATGAAAGAGAAAATTTTTGACCACGAACCAGTTTTATATCTTAGCTTTTTCGCCCTTCGGATAACTGAAAATAGATTGATTTTTTGCTAACTTTTATACCAAGAGAAGCTATAAAACCGTTAGTACTAGCCTTAATAAATGGTTCTAGACTTTATTGCAAGAGTTTCCCATAATATGATTTTTAAAATAATGCGAAGTTTCAATCTATTAGAGCTTGTTAAAATTGTTTGGCCCCAGTCTATGTGACCTTGTTAAATCATGCCGTCTTAATTCATTAGTAAATGTTAAGTATTCCGAGTTTTACTTTTAAATTAGAAATTTTAAAATTGGTTGGAAGCACAAAAAATGATATAGGGTTAGTTATAAGTATTGATGCTAAACATAGAATAGTTGGATTTTCTTTTAAAATGCTATAATAAGTGTTTAAAATAATTTGTGGCTTTTTTCTCCCACTAGCTTGTTTCACTCTAAAAAAAGATCGCTATATGATATTGTTATTAAAAATAGAAGTTGTTGCGGTTTTTTGGTTAATAATTAGTTAATAGAAGTTTTCTTTAGTTTCCTTTGTGATTAAGATGAAGTAACACATTAGAAAACTTAAATTTTGGCATACTATAATGCTATCACACATGTAATAAATATATTTGTTTATTCCCTTAAAGAGCCTTAGGGTATAATGGGTAAGCAAGAATTTAATAAGTGAAATTAAAGCCCTTATTCATTTCTTAAATAAAAAAAAAGGAGCCTTCGTAGGGTTAATATGGAAGGATATTGTTGCTTAATTTTTTTCTTGTAGGGTAACCATAAAGAGCCTAGGGTATATGGTTGCAAATAAGACTTGTCCATTTTAGTCTTAAAAGAGCCTTAGGTATATGACATGAATGGGCCATGCTTAAGTAACCTAAAAATAGCCAAATTATGGTCGTCCACCGTGTGGACTTTAATCATTGATGAATTTGAATCTTTTGAAAAGTGTTAGGAGCTAAATATTGCGATATTTATAAAACCGTTACGCTTTATTTTTGAATTAATAAGTAGTCGAAATAAATCTAAAAGAGACTTCGGGTATAATGACTTAAATAATAATCTTGAAGATACAAAATAGGGTAAATAAAGGAGAAAAGTAAGTACAACAATTAGCTATTATGAGGAGCAGTGTTAGCATCATTATTTGTAATATTATCAAATGATCATGTTTTTAAAGCTTAGCATGGATGAATGAAAATCGGGACGCATGAATTATCTATTTAGACACTTTAAAGTGCTTTATTTTGTTCTCGTGATCCTAAAAGTTAACAAATACAAAAATGAAAGCCATGATAATTAATGTCGCCACAAGAATAAATTATATAAGTTTGTAAAATTATAATATAAAAAAAATCATAAAAAAAGGAAAAAAATCATTAAAAATGGGAAAGCGAGTGTTTTAATAACTTGTTGACTTCCTCAATTCTCGAACCATGAATTACTTTACACTGTCTTCCTAAACAGGATTAGTTTTTGGGGGAGTTTTGAGTATTTGGTTATAGAGCATATAGATATTTATTGGGCCCCGTGTTAGAAAAAAAAAGGACACGCAACAGTTAGTTTTGAGGAATTTTGAAATAGTGAAAACACATATCCGTATTAATACAAAAATAACCCAGAAAAGACAAAATTGTGTCTTCAAATGCTTGTATAGAAATATCTTTGCTTATTGTTTTTGATCTTTGTTAGATTGTGGATATGGTGTAGCGGGCATACGAGAAGTATTTCCAAAAATCGCAAGAAAACTGATCAACAAAATAGTGAAAAAAACCGGAACAAACACGGAACACGGAACAACGATAAATAGTGTACAAAGAAGCCGGGAGAATGCTATCAAGGTCATACAATAGTCGACTATCTAGACTCTAGTCAACCCTTGTCCAAAACCAAAGTCAACTCACAAATGACAAAACTCAAAAATTACCCGAAAACAGCCCCAGCCGCCTTCATTGTTAAAACATATTTCACTATGAAAATACCCTAAAATCAAATAAATCACCTAACACCGTTTTATAATAAAGGGATAACGGACGTTATCTCAAATATTTAAAACCCAAATCCTATAAACAGAAACACCCAGAACCTAATTTTTTTTTATTTATTTTTTCCTTAACAAATAACCAAAGACCCAATAACCCCAAGTCATATAATTCTAACCCGGAAAGCCCAAAGTTAAAAAACCAAATACTTAGTCAATAAAGAAAAATGTAAATTACACTCAAAACGAATAAAAGGGTAAAATGGAGCGGAAATGTTGATGTTTACTAGTATTTTTTTCAATCGTCGTCTCCATCGAAAATCTACCCTCACCTCAAATCACCAGGGAAATCAAAATTGAGGACGTGGCCATTTAAATCAAGTACCCAAAGTCACACCCTGGCAAAATGAAAGACGTCATGAAAGTTTTAGAAGAATGGTTTGAAACCCAAGAAGAAGACATGCGGGTTCCTGACAAGAAACACACGCACAATCATTGGATTTTAGCACTATAACTGAATGAAAAAGGAAGCACACAAGGACTACACGCGGAATGCCACAGTGGCAATCCGTGCGCACACCTCCAATTAAAATCCAACGTTGATTATAAGAGATCCAAAGATGAGAAAGAAATTTGAATAAGGCAAACGATGAATGGGACGTCTAACCCACCTCAGTGACCTAGAACATCTCTAAGCATAATAAAATACAAGACATCTCCTCACTCACAAAGATATCTAGGAGTAGTATATAGAGTAGCTTAAAAAAATTAGCTTTTGTAACGTTTCTTTCAAAATGTTTATAGGCTTAATGTTAGCTAAATGTAATTTCCATTCAGTATTGTATCAACTTTTCATTAATAAGAATTACAAGTTTACTTTACTTTTCTCAAGCTCAAACTTTTAAATTTAAAATTGTTCCAAATAACTTAATAAGCTGCTACAAGTTACTTAACACCTCACAATAAAGCACATCTCGAGCTCTCTAGGTCTCTAAGCTAAGATAGAAACTCAAATCAAACCAAAGCTCTAGAACTTAAATCATTAAAATTAGTTTAATACCTTTGCTAGTATGGATTTGAGCTTTTCGAATGATAAGCTTACCCTAGAAGAGCTTATGGGACTTAACTAGCTTATCCTTGTGATAAGCTAGAGCTTGTAGATAGCTCTTTGAGCAATTTAAGCCTTTGTTTAACTAAGCTTTTGTTAATGTTACTCTTTAATTTTTTCAAGTATATTAAGCTTTATTTCTTGCATTTGCATTATTTTCCTGCTTAGTACTTGGTTTTTTCTTAATTGTGCTTAAATCCTTGTCATAAAGCTTATCCAGTATGTTTGAGTATTTGTTTTCAATATTGATAGCTTAGATCTTAGTTTTCATACTTTTGTCTTAAATATCATAAAAAACCAAAAATATTAGCATAGTTATTACTTATTAGCTTGTTGATTCTGTCTTATTTGCTTATTGAAATCTGTTATTTAGGTGTGTTATAAGCTTGTTGTTATCTCGTCTTGGTATGATAAGCCTTAACTCTTATTATCTTAAGCTAAATATGAACTTAAAATTTCTAAAGGGGTGTTTGGATCCAGAAAGAGCCAGTACTAAACCACAAGTTAAGATAACTCAAGGTAAAGGGTTTTATGCCACTTTAGTTCATTTTAATCCTTTATATTTAAGTTTTAGATATAGATTTAAGGTTTGTGTTAGAGTTAATCTATTTTTATCAAGTTTATAATTAGTAGTTACATCTGTTGGACCTTAGAGTATTAAATCCATAAAGAAAAGCTCTTTAAGCCTGCTCTTCATAATTTTCTATCAGTTCTTATTTTACTCAATTTGCTTTTGATTTAGTGTTTTTAGAGTATTGAAACAATCAATGTCACTTGTTGGCTGTTCATCATTTGGTTTTTGTTTAGGTGTCAAATGCCATCAGATAGTTGATTTAGCCAAAAAAAAGTCCAATTTCAATCTAATTATTATTAAGAAAAAGTAGATTTAGGCTTTTGAAAATTTTATCACAAATCATTATAGGCTAAGAGTAGATAGGTTACGGGCTTATTTTGTTTAAAAATCTTAATTATTTAATCTGTTTTTTATCACAGCATATTTTCCATCAGTTCCTATCTTTTCATAAAAACCAAAAATAGAGTATTTTGCATAAACAACTTTTTCAATTAGATTTTTCTCAGCTTAAATGAATTTCAAAATACTTTTTGAGAACTGTTTTAAGTAGCTTATAGGTAAGGCTTTTCTATGGTATAAGCTAGATTTTCACAAGGTTCCATTTGTGTACTAATTTTTAAGCCCAAAGTAGCTATTTGGACTGTTTGGTATGCCAAATGTACCAACAGCGTACTTGGAATTTTTATGCTTAATGACTTGTTTTCCATGTTGCTTATATATGTCTAATTTTAACAAAAAAAAACTTAGCTTATCGTAATATTAGTATAAAAAGTCTTTTGTTTCTGAGGTTTTAGCTTATTTCAGCTTTTTGAGTTCTAAAATTTTGAAAAAGCTAAAAACAAATTAGTTTTGATTGTTTTTTTTTTTTCTCTTCTTTCTGCTTTTTAAGGAGGCCATTTTCCAGCTTATTTCTTGAGTTTCAATAATATTAGCTTTTATTAAAATTACTTATTTTCATCTTTTCTATAACTTTGTTTTTAACTTTTTCAAAAAATAAAAAAAATTGCAAAAAGCAAGGCATGGGACTCGAACCCACGACATTGCCTTCACACACACACTCACTTATTATTTTTTTATAAAAGTCGTAGCTTATTTGGTCTTTTTCCCAGCTTATTAGATAAGTTGGGCTTCTGCTTTTATTTTTCTTAAAATCCTTGCATCATTTAGGACTTTTTGTGATTTTTCTGGATTTTTCGTATTAATAGTTAAATTTTTATCATTTTTTTAGTTTAAAATTTTCAAAAATCAATAAAAAATAATAATTTTTAAAAATACAAAAAAATAGTTTTCAGATTTAGAATAATTACTTTAAGGTTTACATGCATTAAAATCATTTTTGTCATTTTTAGATTTTTAATTTCATTTTTAAGGTTTTTAATTTAGTTTTATAAAATAGGATTTTATTATAAAAAATAGTTAAAAATAGTTTTCTGAGTTTTTATCATTTCTTAGATTTTTCTAAAGTTTAAAATCATTTTTTAGAATTTTTAGGAATTAATTTGTTATTTTCTAGGATTTTTAATCATTAAATTAGCTTTTAATTCAATAAAAATTCAAAAATAATAAAAAAATAATTTTCTTTTTCTTTAAATTTTCTTTTATCTTAATTTAGGTTTAGAAATTAAATTTGCATTCATAGGCTTAAAATTGGTCATACTTGCTTATTTGTCGCGTTTTCTTCGTACCCGTTATTTGTTTTCGTGCTTCATTGTTATAGTTTGCTTATTTTAATTGTTTTTTTAATTCATAGAAATAGATAATCAAATCAATCTTCGATTCCATTCAAATCATTGTCCGAATTCAAACGTGGTTTCAATTTCATAAATCGTTGGGGAAATAACGACCCGGGAATCATACTTCCCGGTTAATATACGTATTATATTATTATATATAATTGTGAGAATTTTCCTTTCTTCCTTTGTCCTCAAGGGTAGTTTGGTAATTTTCTATTATTTTATATTTAATTAATACGTGTATAGAATTGCTACAATCAACCACTCGTTTGAGGGTGGTAAGCGGTAGCAAGACGGTGAGTGACCCCATACTTAGACATTACTTTAGCAAATTTATCATTACAGAAATAGGTCCCACGATCGCTTATAATAGCTCTCGGTGTACCGAATCGGGTGAAAAGAGATTTCAAAAACTTAACTACAACTCTAGCATCGTTAGTGGGGAGCGCCTTAGCTT
>BQNB010153916.1:0-15587 GCA_026074375.1 Tanacetum coccineum
AAAAATTTGGACCGAAAGTAAAATACTGGATGTTTCATTCGCTATTTTACAGTCGTGTCCTTTTTTTATTTCACACCCAATCGAAGCGGTGGCATTTAACAAACGTCTGTTGATGAACAGTAGTCGAAAACGAAAACACACTAAAGTAATTAACCAAAGTGAGAGTAGTCTATAAACAAGTAATACATCAAAACGAATCATGTGTACAATATGGCGATTGGGAGAAGTTCCATGTGAGTGTTACGAAGAAAACCCAGGCATGATAAATGGCATTTTGCCTATGGTTATAGAGTAATAATGTAAAAACTAACCAACTTTTCAAGAACACTTTTATTGCTGGTTTTTTCAGCACAATGGGTTGATGGGTCAACACTTTAGGCGTTCTGCAGCTCGGATACATAGTAACTTGATCTTTAAAGAATTCGTCCAATCTGGGACCAACCATACCATTTCAACCATATCTGCCACTACAGAAATCGAGTTACAGACAAAATAAATATGACAACCAGTTCGGGTCCAAAATGTACCACTTAATAGAAGCAGTACAAAATGTAAAGATTCTGGGTCTCAACCGCTCCCAGTCACATGTTATACAAAAGCAAAATTGAACTATAGTAATTTGCAACAAATTCATTGAATACAACACGAATCTAAACTTTGCTACCTAACAAAAAGAAAGTGAATCTCGGCAGCTTTTCTTCATATCAGTTTTTTTAAGGAGAAGGAATTTGTGTTGATGCCATGGATTGAAGACAGGGTATTGGGATACATAATAATATCTGGACTAGGTCCATACGCTCGATCAGCAATGTTGGTTTTATGTAATACACAACTTTTCAGGTTGTAAACGAAGAAGATATACCTTCTATTGCCCCTCATTTCACGTTTGATTAATATATTCCCGTCTTTATTCCAACACCCAATAACACTTATTTAGCCATCAGGAACAGTTTCTTTTTCAAACTGACAGTGTGGCACCCATTCTTTCTGCTTATTCAATACCCAAACCTCCATCGTTCTACAACACACATATCGGACCTCACCATTTAGATCAACCAAGTGATCGTAATAACAACTGTACTTTCTCCGTAAATCACACATTCTTTTCGGACGATTAATTAACCCAAATTCCTCCTTGTTTACATCAAACCATATTACTTCTCTTCCACCATCTTTGGTTTTGATGTCAACATAACTGACTAACCAATGCAAACAGCTATTAGCAAATTTGGCTTTACCAGTTACTGCATCAGACGGGACTTTTGGTATTTCTCACCATATCGGGGTTATTAACTAGTACATGCTATTTAAGCAAAACACACCACATACCATTTTTTCAAAGTGTGAAGTGGAAGTATCAAAACCAGCCCACAAGACTCACATGAGCATGTGCTCCAGCAAAAACTCAACGAAAAAAAGGTGTAAGCTGTAACATTCTTTCCGTAGAGGATGTATACCACAACAACGAGGTTATCACAGACAACATCTTGGATTATCAATTATGAGTTTAATCACAACCCCCATTTAATTAAATTATTATGCTTCTTTATTTTAGCGTCTAATCAGCATTAAACCAAGCATTCACATAAATCTTCGGAACCTACCATTTGAGTTACATTGATACTGAAAAAATGCCAGCAGATGCCTCATTATGACAATGTGAGAGTTATGCATTTAAAGGATATCAAAGCCTTACACGAGATCCAAAAACAAAGCCTTACAAAACGAAATCCCAAAACCAGAACCAAGATTACCAAAGGAAGGTAAAAACGCCAAAATAAAACATACATGTCTGATCGAATCAATTTAGAACCGTTATCCGTTTGAAATCTACGGTTCGAAAAGATCCGCGTACGTGTTCATACTTCAATCAGTTGAGGCAGAAGGTAAATAATTTCAGACTGAGAAATGATTTAAGTGATTGATATTTTGGAACAAGGCATATATTATAACGCGCCTGACAGATTTCTTGTAATGAAAAGGAAGTTAAGGGTAAGAATAATCAAAATTCAACACAAGTATGTGTACAAAATACCTCCCTCGATATATACAATTTCCATCAACTGAAAAAATCATTTATCATTTTATTAGCAGTTATACATCCCGAAAGACACCAACCGTGCAGTGTGTGAACACTGAACATTCAGCCTTTCTCATTTAACTCACAAAAGGAGCATAAACATAAATTCCGACATTCCGGAAGATATCAAAAAGCCTATTATGTAAGGCACATAACTATGCAGGGTCTAAAGAAGCATATAAGAATTAACAAAAAACTACTATTCTCACAAGTACCAAGTCACGTACTGAACCAAGTGCGCTGTTACATACAACTATGTGGGTTTTGTTTCGCTGTATATGAGGGCTTATGAGCTAAGTTTGATATGGCTTAAACTTTATAAGCCCAATTTTCCCGGCTTATATTGAGAATTTGTGGCTTACCACATAATAATGCAGGGGCCAAAAACATAGTAAAACAACAAAAAAACTACCATTCACATACTGAAAGTAAGTACATAATTATCCGTATTACACACTAAATATTACACCCTCTTAATTACTAATAGGCTGCATTTGCGTACAAACACGTCCAAAACTTACAAGTTAGAACATACATCATTCCTAAAGTATTTAAGTTCGAAACCTATTCAACTTCATATCCACAACAATAGTTATAAAATTAGCAGCGCAAAATCATTTTTAAAAACAGTTGGTCTACACATACAATCCACAAAACCTTTAAAAACACACAGCTTAGTAAGGCATATCGCCGCACACTAGTCTACATATTTTAAGTCAGTCAAGCATTTCATCAAACACTTGGCTTACACATACGATTCAGCGATTTTACCTAAGGGTTTCGTGTTTGATGAATTTAATTTGATTAGATAACCTCCCTTAACTGGTTACAAATTCAAATTCAAAATAAGTCAAAAGGAAGCTGAAAATTAAGCTGAACCTGCATTAGTGGTGGTAAGCCTTATCGGGTTCGGGTTTAGATTCGCGTCGGGTTAACCCGACCTTATTGACACCCCTAAACACAATGCAACATTAGTCCCCTACTCCTTACACTTCTACTTCATTTTCACCATTTTTTTTGATGACACAAAATCACCGGAACAGTTTGCACTCTATTAACCTTTTAGAACACTTTGATTTCCGGAAATCTTAGAGAGTGTGGAGGGCACCGGGCATTTTTTCTTCTAATTTAAACTTTTTTTTATACATTACGGGTGTCCGCAAGAACTTCGTTGGGGGCAACGCCCCCCATACTCTACTCTTAGATCTATTAGCTGAGTCATTCGTGATTAGATATGGATTGACATTATCCTTTGTCATGAGATAATTGATTCTCTTAGCTATATGAATTAATTGTGATTATGGCCTATCCCATTATAGTTGGTAGTTTCCTTGGATAGTCTCAAGACTCATGTATATATAAAGTTGGCTTGTGAATGAATAAAGAGAGGGGAATTCACCTTCTAATAATCTCCACTCTCATGAAGCGCCCATCTCCAACGATCCCTACACTCAAGCATTAAAACCACAGTTTGCAATATATTTTGTAAGTCTTCAAACTTGTTACACACCCTTCCTCTAATATCCCTAACCCAATCCCATTCTCAATTCCAAGCACCATCTACCCAATTCCCTTTTCCGCCACCCAACCCTCCTTTCGCCTACCAAGGTGATATAACCTAGGAAATCTATCACATAGTCTAACCCCGCCCACCCATCTATCAATCCAAAATCTGATATCATTCCCAAGATCCCAACCTCCCCCACAAAGGAAGATTCTAAAATCTAAAACCTAATTCCACCAAATCCTCCCCCACTCTTACAAATCCCACGCCACAAAACCCCTGCCCCACTCGACAGACCCCCACCTCCATAACAACCCATCCCAAAGCCCCCCACATTCCCCATGAAAACTTTTATATCTTAACCCATAAAGAAACCCTTTCCGATTTTAAACTCCAACCACCATTTTCCTAAAAGAGCTAAAAAATTTCACCGTAATGACCCAATATTTAGACCTCCCCCCCCCTCCCCGTGTGAGGCTAGTAATTTATCCCATTTTACCCATGATAGCTTTTTGCCTCCCCCCCCCCCCAAAAGAACTTTCTTCTCAATCTCTCAAGTTGGTTTATCACACTCAAAGGCACACGGAACATTGAAAAGTAATACAAAGGTAAGCTTCCTAGAACCGATTTGACCAATGTTAGACGCCCCCCAAACGACATCGTTTTAGCTTTCCACTCTCCCAACCGACTTTTGAATTTCTCGACCACCACGTTCCACGCACCAACTCTCCTCATATTATCACCAATCGGTAAACCCAAATACGTAAATGGGAAATCACCGACTCCACATTTCATCCATCTCGCCATGTCCCTCAACTGAGCATCGTTAACTCCAACTCCATATAACTTGCTTTTATTATAATTTACCCGTAAACCGGAAACTTCCTCGAAACATTTAAGAATACACATCAACACTTTTGCATTTTCTTTATTCCATTCTCCAAAAAATATTGTATCGTCCGCATATTGAAGATGAGAAACAACCACGTTATTCCTACCAATTTTAACTCCCTTAGAAACGCCCTTCTCCACTGCTTCAGTAACAATCGCATTTAATTCCTCCGCCGCCAAAATGAATAAAAAAGGTGAAAGAAGATCACCTTGTCTAACCCCTCTCTCCATAAAAAAACTCATGAGTTGATGAACCGTTGACTAAAATTGATATTGTAGATGACCTTACACAACTATCCACCCATTTGCACCATATATCCTCAAATCTCATCTACTTCATTATATCAATAAGGAATCTCCAATTTAAAGTATCATAAGCTTTCTCAAATTTTGACATTTAATATTATATTTTTTTAATATGTCGTATTATCAACTTATTCGTAAACTATAAAAATACTATTTATTGAATAGCTTACGAAAAATATATGAATTAAGTATTTTTAAAAAGTATATAATTTCGGACATCTGAAATCATGCTTTTGGTTATTAATAATATAAAATTTTGACATTCGATATTATATATTTTTTAATACGTCATATTATCAACTTATTCGTAAACTATAAAATACTGTTTATTGAATAGCTTACGGAAAATATATGAATTAAGTATTTTAAAAAAGTATATAATTTCGAACATTTGAAAGCATGCTTCTGGTTATTAATAATATAAAATTTTGACATTCGGTATTATCAGGAGCGGATCTTATTAGCTGAGTCATTCGTGATTAGATATGGATTGACATTATCCTTTGTCATGAGATAATTGATTCTCTTAGCTATATGAATTAATTGTGATTATGGCCTATCCCATTATAGTTGGTAGTTTCCTTGGATAGTCTCAGGACTCATGTATATATAAAGTTGGCTTGTGAATGAATAAAGATAGAGGGGAATTCACCTTCTAAAACAAGGGTATGGGGGAATTCACCTTATGTCATGGTATCGAGCTAGAAAGATCCTTAAAACATCAATTTTTTTCACCTCATCACAATATAGTTGTCCTCCGGTCATCGGCAACTCGCCGATGATTCGGAGGGATCCCAAACACATTTATTTTATTTTCCGCTTTTTTGTCTCTAAATAATCAGCTCGTATGAGCTTTATGTGTGTGTTGTGTGATGGTGTGTTGTTCTTATCTCAATATGTGTGCATGCTTCTCTTTGGTTAAGCTTATTACTGAAGTGCATCCCATCAACGAGATGGACGGGAATCTCTCGTATTATGTTGATATAGCCATCAATCATCAAACTTTGTCTTTTAATCTTTGTTTTAACAGCGAAGATCCTTGTAGTTTTTGAAAATAGTTGGTTGTTAATTTGTCCCTCCTATCGAAAGGCAAAGCAAGCCATGGCGTAAAAAAAAGTCACGCAAAGGAGGAAGCCGCAAGCAATAAACCACTATGCCTCAAAATACAACTATGCTTCCGTTAACAACAAAGAAGATGAAGAAACCACCGGAGATCATTGTATTTTTCAAAAATAGTTGGTTAAAAAATTGCATACCCACTAAAGGCAAAGCAAGCCACACAAAAGAGGATGTCGCGAGCAACAAATCAACTATGCTGACAAATACAATTATTCTTCCGTCTCAACAAATAACAAAGAAGATGATAAAAAAAGAAGCGTTTTTCAACTTATATTCCAGTTTGTCCGTCGAGAAGCCTCCCGTTCAAACTGCGGGGGAGTATTAGCTGAGTCATTCGTGATTAGATATTTTTTTTGGAACGGCAATTTGTGGCTACATGGCCCCTAGCCCAGAAGGCGTAGCGAGCCCACACAACTAGGTTGGGTCCAGCCCAGAAGGCAATGGCACCCTTCCCTTTACACACGCGGGAGGAAACCCCTATCGCCCTAGACAAGACTCGAACATGAGACCTTGCCTAGGAGGGTAAAACCTCCATACCATTGGACCAAATGCCCATTGGTCATTCGTGATTAGATGTGGATTGACATTATCCTTTGTCATGAGATAATTGATTTTCTTAGCTATATGAATTAATTGTGATTATGGCCTATCCCATTATAGTTGGTAGTTTCCTTGGATAGTCTCAGGACTCATGTATATATAAAGTTGGCTTGTATTAGCTGAGTCATTCGTGATTAGATATGGATTGACATTATCCTTTGTCATGAGATAATTAATTCATATAGCTAAGAGAATCAATTATCTCATGACAAATGATAATGTCAATCCATATTTATCACGAATGACTCAGCTAATAGAGATTTCACGATTAAAGAGTTAACTAAGTTGGTGGAAGAAAAAATCTTAGACGTGAATAACGAAGGCGATTCGACGATATGGAACAAGTGGGTTCCCAAAAAACTCAATATCTTTGTGTGGAAGGCGCTAAAAGGAAGGCTTCCGGTACGCGAAGAGCTAGACAAGAGAGGTATTGATTTGGATACTCTTTTATGTTCATCTTGTGGTGACGTAGTGGAATCATGTTCTCACTGTTTCGTTATGTGCAATTTTGCTATGAGCGTGTGGGAAAAAATATTTAGTTGGTGGAATATTGGGAACGTTAATGCATTTTCCATTGAAGAACTTTTCTCCTTTAGTGGTAATGCTAATATTCCTAATTGTTCATCAAGATTGTGGCAGGCGGTGATTTGGACGTGCGGATATTTTATATTATTAATAACTCGAAGCACGATTTCGGATGTCCGAAATTATATATCTTTTTAAAAAACTTTATTGATATATTATTGATAAACTATTTAATAAATAGTATTTTTATATATTTTGAAAAAAATTAATACTACCATTAAACAATATAATATTGAATGCCAAATTATATATATATATATATATACTATGATGCGGTTAAAACGTTGTCGTTTTGGCAGCTCCGCTACAGTACCTGGCCTATTGGGCTTCTATTTTGGGCCGGCCCATTTGACAATTTTTTTTAAGTAGGCAACTTTAAAAAAAAATTGGCACAAAATATATTTTTTTTTACAAAAGTACTGATTTTTTCAGATCAAAAAATATCCGCGACATGAGGCCAAACGCATAAGTCCATATAAAAAAACTATTAAACATGAGACCGAAAAAATAAACCCGTACAAAATAATATAAAAAAAATTGCTCGGCACAAAATAGGAAATTTTTTTACAAAAGTATTGATTTATTCAGATCAAAAAATACCCACGACATGACACCCAACACATAAGCCCATATAAAAAAACAAACTATTAAACATGAGACCGGAAAAATAAACCCACACAAAATAAATAAAAATTAAAAAAACATTAACGCCTAGCATAAATGCGCGGGCAATCATGCTTAACACATATTTATCAAAATCTCATAAAATTATATTAAAAAAACCTAAATAGCAAAAAAAACATTTAAACATGAGGCCTAACATATAAGAGCACAGGGAGTCGTGGTGCCAAACTCTTGGTGTCAAACTCCAAAAGTGGTGCAACGTCAGCAAAATAGAGTTTGGCACCAGAAATGCCATGGCACCAGAATTCAATGGGAGTGGTTTGGCACCAGAATTCTGGTGCCATAGCATTTTTTTATTTTTTTTAAATAAACTCAAATTAAATTTTATTCAATTAAAACATATTAAACATTACATAAAACTTAAAAATTACATAAAACTTAAACATTATGAAACATTACATAAATAAAAACACAAACTACTCATCATCATTATTCCATAGATGTTCCACAAGGTCTTTTCGAAGTTCGTTGTGCGTTTTCCTATCGCGAAGTTCTTTTGTCTTCCTAACATATAAGTCACATCTTTCGACCCAGTCTCTAACAATGTTCGGTGCTGGATTCACGAACATATCTCTGAAGTTAACTTCAAATTCCTCGTCTTCCAATATCATGTTAGGTAAAATTAAAATTGTACAATAATAACAGATTCTCTTGAGGGTGTGGATTGCATTGTCACAGCAGCGGTTGTCGTATAATACCCCAACGACCTGTTAGGACTACCGAATGCCCGTTCATATCTTTTCTTACAGCTTCTTGAACGCTCTTATACTTTTCAAGGATTTTCATCCCTTGCAACAGAAAAACGTTTGACAAACGAGACCGGCAGGATAAATAACGTCGGCTAAATAGTAACCTTTCTATATGTATTGCACTTTACAACCAAACGGACACTCTGGAGCTACAGTCAGCAATTTTCATCATCAAATATGGAGGAACATATAACACATTAAATCATTATTCGCACCAGGAACCCCAAAATATGCATGCCAAATCCACAATTTTTGATCAGCAACAGCTTCTAACATAAGAGTTGGGTATTTATGAGTACTCCTTTTGAACTGCCCATGTAAGGCCTTTGGGCAATTTTTCCAATCCCAATGCATACAATCGATACTCCCGAGCATTCCCGGGAGTCCATGTTTTTCTTCGTGCAATTGATATGTTTATTTGAATACAGTTTCAGTTTGGCCCTTCTTAAAAAATTTTAGATATAAAACGTTAAGCATTTAGTAAGTGATCTAAGCATTCTCGTGAAGTACGTTTCAACATTTGCAACTACTCAATCAAATGCATCAGGCAGTGTCCGTATGCCATTTGGCGTATGGCTGATGTGCACTTTTTAAAATAGGACCATACTATTACGACCGAATGCATCGATCCGAACTCTAAAAATACCTAAAGTACTCAGGCAGGGGTTGCACATTATAACTTAAGATATCGTTGAGTATTTTATTAAAAAGTGTAGAACTCATACGATACCTGCGCCTAAACTTTTCTTCAGGATATTTCGGTTCATACTCGTCGTCACCAAAATAGTCGTCGATTAGCCTTTGTTCCGCCTCTTCTCGTTCACGAAATATATATGTCCTCCTCCTCTTTGGACCATCAACTCGAACCCCCGGCTTCTGCTCACACGAACCCCACATAATGATGAATACGACACATAAACCCGAATATAATCGAAATCATAGGTCGGTTGAAAGAAAGCAATCAAAAAATGATCGTATGTGTTCAGGTTGGGTTCGAAATCGTTGAGATTATTTTGATCCATATTTGAAAGAAAAAAGAGAAAAGTTTAGAAAAATTGAAGTAGAAAATGTATGTGAAAGTGTGTGTGAAGTATGAAAATAAAAAGGGGGTAATTATAGATTTTAAAGGGGTAAAATTGTGAATTTATGGGGTAATTTTTTTTGAATACCGCATCCCCCTAACGGAACAGATTTAAAAAAAATTGAGTTTGCCGTGGACCTGTTTAGCCACGGCGCGAAGACCTTGGCGGGAGCCATTGTTGTCGTGCGCCGTTGGCCATTTTGGCGCCATGGCTTGGCACCAAGCCAACAGCCATGGATTCCCTCCCCTCTAAGCACATATAAAAAAAATAAACTATTAAACATGAGACCGAAAAAATAAACCAGCAAAAAAAAAATTAATTCCCCGCAGCAACGCGCGGAACAAATATACTTGTTGTATATCATATAAGGGGCACTTTTGGATAAGGGTTTAGATTCAAAGGAATCAGATGAGACTCGTAAAATATATTTCTTGGTACGTGATATTATTACCATAAACTAGGTGTGGACATAAAACTATGTCGTTTTGACATAGTTTGCTACAATGGTGCTACAGTAATCGGCCATTTGACATTTTTTTTTCTTTCTCTTTAATTAGACAACTTTTAAAAAAAATTGCTCGCCACAAAATAGGAAACAAAATTACAAAAGTACTTATTTATTCAGATCAAAAAATATCCGCAACATAAGACCAAACACATAAGCTCATATAAAAAAAAAGAAACTATTGCACACAAATAATAAAAAAACAAATTTTGCTCGGCACAAAATAAGAAAAAAAAATTACAAAAGTATTGACTTATTTCAGAATCAATAAAAACCCATCTACATGACGCCCAACACATAAACCCATATAAAAAAATAATATTAAACATGAGACCGGAAAAATAAAGCCGCACAAAATATAAAAAATCGTTTTGACATAGTTTGCTACAGTGGTGCTACAGTAACCGGCCCATTGGGCTCCCACTTTGGACCGGCTCATTTGACACTTTTTTTTAAGAAAAAAAATTACAAAAGTATTGACTTATTTAGATCAAAAAAATACCACGACATGACGCCGAAAAACACAAATCCCATATAACAAATAATATTAAACATGAGGACCGGAAAAATAAAGCCCGCACAAAATATAAAAAACAAAAAAGAATTTAATTTGATTAGATAACCTCCCTTAACTGGTTACAAATTCAAATTCAAAATAAGCACAAAAGGAAGCTGAAAATTAAGCTGAACCTGCATTAGTGGTGGATCATACCAGAGAGAGTTGAGTTTGAGTGTGAGTATTTTTTTTATTTTTTTTTATCTTTTATATTAGGATTTTTACTTTTTAAAGTATTCTTTATATTATGGAGAACATTCGAATCCGCTTGTAAGAGGATCCTCATCTAATTCTCTTAGGGTATGTTTGGTAGAGAGAATTTCAGAGATTAGAAATGAAGCAGAGAATTAAATTTCTTATAAATAAAGTTTAATGAATTCCACTGTTTGGTAGCGTCGAAAATTTGATAAAAAAATAATCATGCAAATCTTTTTTCCTTTTAAAAAAAATTAAATAGAAAAATAAATAAATAAACAAATAATAATAATAAGAAATATTATTATTTTTATAATAAATAATAATAATAACAATTTAAAATAAATAAATGATAAATAATAAATAATAATAATAATTAACTATAAAAATAATAATAATAATTATAATAATACTAATAATAAATATTAATAATATTAACAAATAATAAAATATTAGTAATAATAATAATAAACAGTAAAATAATGATACTAATAATAATAATAATAATAATAATAATAATAATAATAATAAAATAAATAATTAATAATAATAATGATAATAATAAATATTAATAAATAAAGAAATTATTATAACAATAAATAATAATAATAAAATAAATAAATTACTATTATTATTTTTACTAATTTTATTTTTTTATATTTATAATAACAATAAATAATAAATAAATAAAAGGTAATAAATCTTTTTGTTTTTTGGCTCAAATGAATTCTTGCAAGTATTAAATGGTTTCCACAGAAAATATGATGGAAATGAGAAAATGAGAATAACAAAGAACTTAACTCCTTAAAGAATTTAAATCTCCACTAATTTTATTTCTTTACCAACCAAACAATAGAAATGAATTTATTTCCATTTATTTTCTTTTAATTCCATCTACCAAACATGCCCTTAAGGAAGAAATGCATATCCAATAGTCACACACTTAGCTTTATACTTGACACGTTTAAGTTGTGCCGCATCAATCACCGCACGACCGGGCATGAAATCAGCCATCCTAGTTTGTGTCAAAAGTAAAGATTCAGCCAGATCCACACACACACATCAAGCCCTTTATTCCACGAGTAAAGTAACAAATCTGCCAGACGTAAGAGTTTGTCCCGTCCCCCCTCCAACCCAATATCAATTTCCTTACCAGCTGAAAACCTGACCGATAGCAAATGTCGACAAGGGTATCGCGCATAACATTATGACGATGTTTAATACCAATAATACCAGTGTACGATACAACATGGTCTCCATAAATATCCCCAGCAAAAACCCTAAAGCAAGCTAAACAAGGCTTCAAAATAGAAAATAAGGGGACACCTAACCGATAACATAACACACAACGGTAAGTCTTACCGTTCATAGTCTGTCCTAGTCCAGAAATCCGAACCGCCCTAAGCCAGACAGAAGTGTGATCTTCCATTTGAGATTTCCATAAAGCCATCTGTCAAGGAGATAAAGAAAAGGTGGATTCTGTAGTATTAGTAACCCGTGTGAAATATCTGCCAATTTCTTTATTATTAGTATTGGATGTGGGTTTTTCCATTTTCTTTCTCTCCTTTGGGGGAATCAGAGGCAGATGCAGTTATATTGATGAAGCGGATTCGGAAGTTCTCCATGGCTCAGGATATTGAGACATGTGTTGCTGTTCATATATCTAATATGATCAGTTTTGCTATTGCTAAAGGGGTGGGGCCCAGATAGTATCTCAGCACCCCTCTAACTTATTGTAAATCTCTTAAGTTTCTTAATAAAGTGATTTATAATAAATTATTATTATTGTTGTTGTTGTTGTTGTTGAAATTTTACATAAGGTAGGATAAGAGTAGACATTAATTGCGTTCCCATCCTTTTCTAAATATAAAAACTCACTCCATGAAAAATGCGCCACACTTAATATTATTTGAGTGACTAATAGAAAGACTTAATGCGTGAAAGTGTATCAAAAGCGTACTTATCAAATTCCCCGAACGTAGAGAAAGCAAATGAGATGCACTTGTATCTGTTGTCCGCACATATTGACGCATGCTTTCTCTTTTTCCTTTTCACGACATTGTGCAAGGCTACTCAGGAGCCCAGGAGTTCACCCCCATACCAGCAAAGGGAAAGATGTCGGTCACGTCCAAACATGCGTCTTTACCTTGGAGCCAATTAAATAGTAAAAGGTCTGCCGGTTGTAGATCCTTCCCATCCTCTAAGAAAAAACCCATTAGAGCCTCCTTACGCACTATGATCCCGACTATTATACATATGTCTTCAAGAATATCATGCATTATTATTATTATTATTAATATTATTTTAATTTTTTTATTATAAATATCAATTTATTAAAAACTCAAGAGATTTACAAAATATCAATGGGAAGCCGAGATACTATCTAGGCTACCACACCTTTAGCTACAACAAAACCAATCATGTTAAAGATATGGATAGCAGCACGCACCCCAATGTCTTGAAACATGGTTCGGATCCGCTTTAATAAGGTAACCGCATCCTCCTCTAATTCTTCTAAGGAAGAGAATAAAAAGGGGAGAAACCCATATCCAATAGTTGCGCACTTAGCCTCATACTTGACATGTTTATGTTGTGCCGCATCAATCACCGTACGACCGGGCGTGAAATCAGTCATCCCGGTTTGTGTCAAATGCGAAGACCCAGTCAGATCCACACACACATCAAGCCCTCCATCCCTTATTATTATTATTATTATTATTTACTTTTTTTATTATAACTCAAGAGATTTACAAAAAAATAGTGGAAAGCTGAGATACTATTTGAGCCTTCACTCCTTTAGCTATAGCAAATCCAATCATATTAAAGATATAAACCGCAGTACGTGCCCAAGATCTTGAGTCATAGAGAACTTTCGGATCCGTTTGAGCAATGTAACCGTATCCTCCTCCAACTCCTCTAAAGAAGAGAATGAAAAAGGGAGGAAATCATATCCAATAGTTGAACACTTAGTATCATACTTGACACGTTTACGTTGTGCCGCATCAATCACCACACCATCGGGCACAAAGACAGTCATCCCAGTTTGTGTCAAAGGTGAAGACTCAGTCAAATCCACATACATCCAACCCTCTATCCCATAAGTAAAATAATGTATTTTTATTTTTTTTAAAATTTTTTCCACTTGTTCTATAAGCTCTCCTACTGTTTTGGAACTTTCATAAGGCTTGTTAGATCCTATATAAACTCTTGTTTAAGTTCTTGAACCACAAACCCATACGGTTTGGTTTTCCTAAACCAAACGTGCCCATTTTGATCTTTCTAGTTCACAAGCTCTTTCATAAGCCTTAAGCTCGTAAAAGTTTCTTATTTTATCTTATTTTAATAAGCTATAACCTGCAAATAGAAATCGGATTTCAAAAATATCAATATTATGATTTTTGGACTTAATTCACAAATAATTTCATACAAAGGGATATATATTGTAACATTTTGAAACTTATAACTAGAGGGGCTGAAAATTTAATTTTCCTATAGTTATAACTCTAAGGGGATGTTTTCTCATTCTTTAAAGTAAAGGGTTTAAAGATTTTAAAAGTTATTTTAAAAGGATTAACTTTGTAAATATATATAAACCAAAGGTATATATTGCCATTTTTTAAACTATAAGGTTATAAAATGTAATATTTTTATATTAATTATAAAAATATATTTAAATATTATAAAACTTGATTTTATTAAAACCCGACACATTTGTCATTATCATTCATCGATTGAAACACTATAAAACAATTATGTTATATATTTAACATAATTTATTATCCGCTAGCTTTTTAAGAAAATTAAAATAATAAAATCTTATCATTTAATCTATAATGTATCCCGTTACTAGGAAGTTTCATGTGAAGGGCTTCATTTGGGTAGACGTTTTGACGAGTTGCTGGATTTACGATTTAAAGTGTCCTAGCTCCCCAAACGTTTACTACATGACCTCTGGATAATGATAGCCTGAACAGTAATGCGATGTTTTCACAAGTTAACAAGCCAATAATCGTTAAACTTTATAAAGTAAAGTTTTGGAATATAATCAATCAAACCAAGACTTGACATATTACCTCAGGTTGCGTGACGATGTTGTTTACTTCCATTTGAATTAAATTTCAAATCAATCAACTACCTTGATAAGGTGAGTTCATAGTCCCACCTTTACATGTTTTCTAAACTTCGTGGGGAGATGCATGCTATAAACCATGAATACAAGTGTTTTTTCAACTGTATGCTATCCTGATATATTATTGCCTATCTTTGCTTTCAATGCCAATTTTTCTTAATCATGAACCATTAGTCACTTGCGAGTGAACGTGAATATTGTGGATAGATCTATTGGGGTGATGACTCCTGTTGGTGTACCTATACTTTTGGTAACCAAATGCACTATATTTGATAACAATGGTAACTTTAGCAAGTTACCTTTCATAAGGACTTAGGTTCCTCCCCAATGTCACTGCGGTGATTTCATGTTAACGTATTGGTGTCATGAGCTTAGTGCAATAAATTAATAACTGTTTTCTATGATAATTGTATTAGTTGCAATTATCACAAACTATGGGTGTATAACAACGTAACCCACTGACTATTAAACTTGTATTCAATCATTATAAATTCAAACTTATAAATTTCACTCAACCATTGTGTTGACTTTTTAGCATGTTTATCTTAGTTAATTGAGCAATTTATGGCACGGAGTGGCATTGGACATGAGGACGTTCAAAC
>BQNB010153919.1:0-15587 GCA_026074375.1 Tanacetum coccineum
TGAGCCCCAAGAATCTTCCATTTAAAAAACTCACCCAGGGTTCTAAAAGGTACGCTATGGCGCCGCTAAGGCCTCGCAAAGACGTGAGACGTGACCTCCATGCTACGCAATAGATCAAGGCGTAGGCTTAAGGCGTGACGTGAGATGAGAAGTGAAAAAAATGATAAAGCGCGATAAGACATGATGCGTGAAGGCTTTTTTAAATGCAATTTCGATAAAAAAACGTTTTTATTTTATAGAAATGAAAGAGTTTACATACAAAGATAGTTTCTTTTCTTTATTCCTTATGTATGACACTTTTTGTAAACTCAATATATTTGAAATAAGATATAAATATATAGTTTTATAAATATTTTCATATTTTTTACCGTTTTAAGTCGCGCCTTAAAAAACGTAATAACTCGCCATCACTCTTAAATCGTGAGGCTTGGCTATACCAATGTAACGCCTCACACTATTTATAAATTAATAATCTAGACATGTTGATATTTATTCCATATGTAACACATTTGAACAACTACACGTGATATTTTCTCGTAACTCAAAATTACCTACTCATCATTCTTCTCAAAAAGAGCTTAATGATTTTAATAATGTAGTATATCCATAAACGATTACATAACATGTAGGACCCAAAGTTATACATTAGTAACATGATTTAGTTTAATATATGTAATATTAGTCACTAAACATACCTCAAATGCACTTGCTATATATAAGCCAAAAGTTGTTGTGCACATGAACAACCACCTTCCCAAATAGCCATACTTTTGAGAAAGATGCACCAACCAAACAGTCAACAAGGTTTCTTGGAAGATCTTCTGGCTCCAACCTCAGAAGCATGGTCAACATTTTCTAATTTACAAGAACTTAATACTTTTGACACTCAATTATTTCCAACTCAACAACATGATGATGACTTGCTACTATTACCACCTTCTTGTTCATCATACTCAAATAACTCATCATTTTTACAACTCATTTCTTCATCCATACAACCAACTTTTCAGTCGCCTTATACCGCCGAATCTATCTACTCTTCTACGCCATGTTTAGATAGTTTCTTACCGGTTAATGGTTCGGTTTCTTCATCATATGATCAACAAATGTTTCCATTTATGGTGGAAGGTGATCAAGAGGACAATGATGGTGATGAGGATCACAAGGATGTTGTTGTTTCGCATGATCAACTTCCAACTGTTTTTAACATGGGAGTGAATGGAGAAAAGAAGAGCAAATCTAAGAAAGTTGAAGGACAACCTTCTAAGAACTTGATGGCCGAAAGAAGGAGGCGAAAAAGGCTAAATGATAGGCTTTCTATGCTTAGATCAATTGTTCCTAAGATAAGCAAGGTATACCAATGATCTAGTTTTTTCTATTATCAATATGGATTTTGTAATACTAATAATCTTTTCTTATTGTTCTTGAAATGATAGATGGATAGAACGTCAATACTTGGGGATACAATAGATTACATGAAAGAACTTTTGGAAAAGATTCAAGATCGCGCGCTCTAGGAATGTGTGTGTGAAGTTGAATCTGATCATGTGGATCAGTTGAAAATGGAGGGAAGTTTTAGAGAATTCAACATGAATGAATCACAAGTTATAAGGAATCCCCCTAAGGTACTACAGTAGTTGTATTCGACTATCAATAATTTCTTCCAAAGATACTGACTATGTGCAAACAAATTACATATACAGTTTGATGTAGAGAGAGGAAATATCAATACCAGGATCCAGGTTTCTTGTTCAACTAAGCCCGGTTTATTGTTATCGACTGTGAACACACTTGACGCACTAGGCCTAGACATTCAACAATGTGTCATAAGTTGTTTTAATGATTTTTCCCTTCAAGCTTCTTGTTCTGAGGTATGTTGTTAACTTGTTATTAAAATTTAATGTTAGTATTTGATTCCATGGTTATGTATCCATATAGCTTCCTAACTAGAGTAAAATTTATTGATTCTTAGGCGCAGGATCATCGATCGATGATAAGTTGCGAAGAGATGAAGCAAATCCTGTTTCGAAATGCTGGTTATGGAGGTAGATGTTTGTGAGGACACATGGATGCAAGATAAAAAGTTTTTAACATGTAAGAAGCTTTAGGAGATGATGGATTGTTAATTCTTTAAAAGATTTCCAAATTTTTGGACTGTATGTGATAAAGCTGTTATGCTTTTTAATTGTCTAATGAATCATTGTTAGATCCATTGTCCAAATCATCAGCATCAGCTACAAGAAAGACAATTATTCCCTCATTGATTTTAAAGATAGGTGAAGTACACAAAGATGTAATTTCACCAGGAAAACAATTATTTATGTGATTTTATAATACTTATAAGAATGTATGTGTGGTCCCTACCCATGAGGAAAAAGAATGTTGTCAGAATTTATGTCTATATTTTTCTATATATGTTTGCATGTATACAAAGATTGATATATAAACAGGTGTATATATGACAACATATATGACAACAATGGGGTGAAAGAAAATGACTTGAGGAGTTCAAGACGTGCATAGTGTGAAAGAAATATATTCAATGATTCGATCAATAATGCCTAAAAAGCAACATCAACAAATATAAAAACCTAGCATTACAAGTTAAATCATGCTTCACAGAAAAACAAGGAGGATCTTTAAGTTTCCAATATAAATGTTTACCCGTATCAGATACTCCACACACCACACACTCTTTTCAACGATTTTACCCTCAATGTGAGGCAACATAGAAATGAACCGAAAAGACTAACAGCAGGTTGCGGCATAGTTATTGTAGTGTACAAATCACTTCACTTTTGATTTACTCATAATAGTAGCAGTTAATTCAGCGAAAGCTCAAAAGGTGATGCTAAGAACTTGATCCAAAGCTTAATGGTGTCTAAAAGCCCAAATTATGAAGGATGATATAGGTCACATAGCAATATGTCAAGACTCAAGTATTACTTCCCTTCCATTATGTAAAGTTACATATTGACTTTTTGCAGTCTAACTGGTCATCCTCCAATTACAGAATAAAGATAATTTCTTGGTATTCTGAAGATCAAAAGCTTGAGGTGGCCCATGGGTACTTTAGATATGATTTAACATAGAATCAGAAACTTTTTTACTATAAAACAAATGTACTGCATTTGCATACTAAGAGGACCTCACTTAACCACTAGTCAAATTATATATCCAATCTTCAGACAGAAATACTAAGGAATAACCATAAACATGAAATTAGGCTCTTTTTCTAATTTGATAGTATTCAATTTATATACTTAATGAACCTTAAGTACATAAATGTAGTCATCTGCTAGGAATTTAAAGAGCTAAAATGTCCCTATGGATATATGAAGGGGGATCAAGGATAAAAGTGCCAATATTGGATATATGAAGGGGTTCAAGAGAATTAACGCCGCAGATAATACATTACAGATAATATATGAAAGACTGGGAACTGAGTTTACGAGAAAGAATCAGTGGCTACAATCTAAAAAGAGGACGAAATTAGTTAAGTTCATGATCGAATGCCTGATCTCACCCGCAACCATCTCCAAATCCATTTTTGTGACAAACTTCCCGATAATACACTCTGTGATCTTTGGAATATATAGTCAAACTGAATGGTGTTTGGTGGATTGTATCATTCCCACCGTCGTCTCAAAAGTTGGTAAACCGATTCGTCTTTTTCGATTCATCAAGGTTACTAATGTTTGAAAGACTGTCGGCAATTTATCACTTATGGATTGGTACATGCGACTTACATCAAATGTTTTGTTCGTTTGAAACGTACTCCGTTCAGCAATGGCCTCAACCTCCCCCTCCGAACAAGACCTGGAATGAATTGCCTCCTGCGTTGTTTTCGGCGTTAAAGGTAGCTTGCCAGACAACCCGTCTGAGCCCTACCGAGCAATGTTTTAGGGGACTATCAAGATGGTGACGCTACGTACCTCAGAAATTATGTTATGGAAGGTTAAACTATTGTCATCGTTTAATAACCTTCTGTTGATTTCTTAACAGCAAAGGTTTGTTCTATCCAAAGGTGTTATCTAGCGAGCCTGTGGTTATTTTTTGAACTACCTATCTTCTGAAATCTAGAGTCTAATTTCTTGCCCATGTGGAGTCAGGTCTTGTTTTAAGTGTTTGTTCCAATCCCCCAACCCGATTTATATCCCGGTATAGATTATATTGGGTCGATGTTGAAGGTGTCCCTATGCACGCATAGTCTAGTAACAAAGTTTCATAAGATGGTTCCATGTGGTGAAGTTTTAGGACTAGGCGACTGCAAGGAGTATGAAATGCTATCGCGCAAAAAGGTTATGCATTAAAACCAATCGTGATGACAATCTATTTGGAGAAATATTAAGATTAAACGTTAGAGGGGAAGTCATTTGTGGTACGTGCTAAAGATTGTTTGTGTGGCTCTCCTTCTTTTGTTGAGGTTACCGGAGCAGATGATATCCGATGAAGAGGGCGAGATTATTCAATTGGGAAGTAGGGTTTTAGAGAAGACCTATCAAGTCAGACGAATGTAGATGGAAAGAGTGAATTGAATCGGGCTCTGAAAACATATTTATTGGTGATCACCAGACCATCTGAATTGAGTTGTTGGTTCATCCCACAATCTATTCATAAAGAAAATTCGTATGATTCCCTTCATATTTTATGATTTCAAACAAGGAAAATAAGATCGTCAATGCATCACTGTGCGTACTAATTCGAGCATTCCATCCCCCAAAGCTTCACACCTACAAGCCATACTGAATTGTAGATGAACTATTGCATCAGAAGATCATTCCAACCAGATAGTTAAATCATAGGAAGCAGCCTCACTATACTGTGGAAGTGCTAACAAAGTTGATGATCAATTCGTAACTGGAGTGATAGAAAACAACAAAAAAGAAAAAAGTGTTCTATCGTGAGAGTTTTGGAAGAATGATATCTAGTCAAACCATGTTTTCTACGAATGAAGGTAGTATTAAAGATATTGAGAGAACATTGATCTTAAAAGGAGCGATTTACCACTCCGATGATTGATTATCTCTAAATCTTCCAGGCATGGGTTCAAGGCCAAAAAGATGATCAGGATTTATGTAACAAAAATACAGTTTCATTTCTTTCTATACAGATGACATAGGCTAAAAAGCGCAGGACATGGAGATCAGAGCCTTTGGGGTAATACTATTTCGATGCTATGTGTTTAAGTCCAATCTCTCGAAATTCAGGGACTTTAATGCGTTTGGGATCCACCTCATTCAAAAAGATAAACCAATAATCATTTCGGAATACTTATTAGCTTTGTTGGTAAAATGATAGCTAACCAAACTGAGGATTTATAAGTAGTGTCTCGTTTATGCTCCTCAACGGTTTCTCTTAAACGTACACTTTGGGTCATATTTATCATCCTATTATAAATCGTGGAATAATCATAGTCTTTGGGGAGATTTTAATGAAGCAGGCCTAAAAAACGATGGGGTCTATTTGTCAATTGTATGGAGCGAGGGATTTTGAATCATTTCATTACGTCGGCAGGCTTTTTGAAGTTCAATTGGAATGTATATGCTATACCTGGGGCGCACCCTTCGCATCTAAAAAGAATATGTTTAGAAACCGATTTCTTAGTTTCTAATGGTTTCTTTCTTGTTCCCTCAACTTCATCATTGTGCCGTTATAGGCATCTCTCAGATAAATCATCGGCCGACTCCGTCTCCGGGAGTTTAAACACAGCTTAATGAGGCTAAACCCCGTTATCGTTTGTTTCACTCGATTTTGATTTTCAGGCCTTTGAGATATGAATACTCAACTTGGAATTCTATTAATCTCAATGATAGTAATGCTATGTTTCGCACTTCAAAAAGAAACTCAGGCTCTCAAAAAGAGTAATACGATTGTTATTTGGAATATAAACGAAATCATATGAATCGTAGACGACGGAGATTAAAAATTAGAGTTTAAAAGATAATGACAAATTTATTAGTTCAACTTGGTGCAATTGATGAGTCTTCTTTCTGTTGCGCGAATCATAGCTCACTAACAATATCATATTATTCCACTCCGTGGAAACGCGTGATCAATCCAAAAGGTCGAAAATTAAAAGGGCGGAAGAAGGGGATGAAACCTCCAATTTTTTCATTCTGATTACAAAAACGCTCCAACTTAGCGGTTAAAGGTGACATTTAAGTTGATGGCGAAATGGGTGAGTGAACCTAAGGTAAAGTGAAAGATTAGTTTCTGATTATTTTGCTTCACGTTCTGTATCCTGGAATCCGTCATGGTGTTCAATCATTTTTAATTTTCTTAACCGTCATTAATGTGAGTGCAGTCGGGGAGTTGGGAGGCTCCAATTCTAGAGAAGACATTCGTAGGGCTGTTTTTTGGATTTGTGTGAAAATAAATCTCCTGGGCCGACTTTTTTACCTTAGAATTCTTTCGCAAATTCTGGAATATCGTTGTCCTGATCTTTGCTTAGCTGTGAGTGGTTTTCTTTCATCACGCCTCTTTTCCTGTTGATGTAATCTTCTTTATTGCCCATATCCCGAAAACATTGAATCCCGAAATCAGTTGTGTGATACAGGCCTATTTTGCTTGATTTGGGAATATCTATAAAAATGTTACGCTAGATTCTTGCCAATCGTCCTTTCACGGTCATCGCCGATATTAGCGAACGAACAAACAGCGTATTTCCTAACCTCAAATTTTGGAATGCCTTTTTATCATTACGAGCCCTTGCTCGAATGCCAACATAAAAACATAGTGCAATGGGTTTAAATCGACGTTGCGAAGCTATGGATTTCTAGACGTTGGATTATTGGGTTTTTAGTTCTGTAAATCGTTTTGGGTTCTTTTAATTGGTGAGAGGATCGTGGATTCGAGTATCTTAAAATTCTATATGGCTTTTCCATTCTTGTTAATGGAGTCCTACTAAAAGATTCAGTTTCATAGGCTTGAAACAAGGGGATCCGTTTGCTTCCTGTATTTTAGTTTATAATTATCATGATCTTTACACTTATCTTTCTCTCGTGTTACATAGCAGGCCTTTTACAGGTATTAAGATTGACTCTTCAACGCACTCTTTCCCATTTTTTATGCGATATCAGTTTTATCGTGAATGGTCTCGTGTAATATGACTTATTCATGCACACTCTTCGTTGTTTCTCTTTAGTATCCGCACTCTCTACTAAGTTCTGAATTAAAGAGCCAACTCCTTGTGTGGTATAATACCGGAATCTCAGGTTTTAGAGGCAGCTACATGATTGGTTGTTCGTTCTTCATACGCCTTTAAATACTTGGTATCATGGTACGAAAGACATGTCTTCGATTCAGGGCATGGACAAACCGTTTAATAAGCTCAAGATGAGTCTATCTTCTTGGAAGCTCAAAACTCTTATCTATTAGAGGCGTCTTACTCTCTCAAGTCTTCTCATCCACCCCCAATTTTTAATATGTCTCTCTTAAGGTCCCAAGGCGGTTCCTCAAATCCATGAACCTATTTCGCTTAATTTTTTCATGTATTCGTGATGGCACGAAAAAAGCTTTGGTTACTGTCTAAGTCTTAGCGTCCAAAAAGTAATGAGTCTTGAGTTCTCCCTTTTTAATGCTCCTAAATAGAGGCCTTCAATTTAATTTGATTTGGCGCTTTCTGTCTCCGCGATCAAGTCGTTGTGGCCCAGGTCATTCTCATGCTTTACGACGCACCAACACATATAAAAGGACTCTTATCTGCCTCCTATACCTTCGATGATGGAGATCTATTAATTAAAGAATGTACGCCCTTAAAGCTCAAGGTTTTGGACCTAATCTCTCATTGTAAAATAAGAGTTAGTAACAGGTATGTCTACAAGTTTCTGGCAGTGATCAATGGTAAGTGTGGATCTTGTCTTCGGTTAAGCTATCCTTCCGTACTATTTGCTCTCGAAAATAATAAGGGTTTTGTCCTTCGTGCCCGCTAAGATGAAGCGCAATTTCCTTTGTGATTACGTCTCTCCGTCGTGACGAAGATGGGGAAGATCTGCCACAGCTTCCTCGATTTCTGATCTTCCTCTCGATACAGTGTGCTTTCTAACATGGGGGTAATCGTCGGTTCCTGGTCTGTAAATTGTGACGTGTTTTCGTGTAATAGATTGTTCGGTAGTGCTTGACGATATGCTCTTGCCTAAATCAGATGTTCGTCATAGAAGGGTCAAGCAAATCCCCATCAAGTTAAATGTTTGTCAGTGAGATTCTCTACTGGATCGTCTTCCTTACTCGGGTTTAATTAGCAATCGCTGGAGATTTAAGTTTCCCCTATTTCTTGTCCCTATTTGTTGTGAGGTACCCTCGAGAATCTCGATCAATTGCTGTTTGCTGGAGCACTTGGCAAAACGATATGCTCGTCAATAATTTAATAGTGGGGGCCTGGTTTGGAACCCTGTTGAATTCATATCGGATACTTGGTTAACTTGGTTTTAATTGTTCAGCTCAATCAATTCCAAAACAAGGTGCTTGGGATAGGAGTGTTTTACACTTCCTTGTAGATATCAGGTCATATAAAACCATCTCCTCTTCTCTGATTCAATCTTTCAAAAGATTTGGTATTTTTGAAGACAATGTTAGGCGTTTTTTTTTTTTATCTTGTATATTTTAGGGGCAAAAACTCTATTAGTTGGGATAATGATTCAACACCTTTTTTAATTTCTTGTAATACTAAGCTTCCTTGCTAGTTTTCGTTTATTAAGTGTGCCGTTAAAAAAAAGAAAAAAAAGATAATTTCTTGTTATTCGGAAGATTAAAGGCTTGAGTGGGCCCTTGTACTTTACATAAGTATATAACATAAATCAAAACTTTTTTACTATAAAACAAATGTACTGCATTTGCATACTAAGAGGACCTTACTTAACCACAAGTCAAATTGTATATCCAATCTTCAGACAGAAATACTAAGGAATAACCATAAACATGAAATTAGGCTCTCTTTTTTTATTTGATAGCATTCAATTTATATACTTAATGAACCTTAAGAACATAAATGTAGTCATCTATTAGGAATTTAAAGATCTAAATGTCCCTATGGATATATGAAGGGGGGTCGAGGATAAAAGTGCCAATATCAGATATATGAAGGGGTTCAAGAGAATTTGCGCCGTCAATAAATACAGATAATATATGAAAGACTAACTAAAAACCAAAAACTTGCAATTAAGCTCGATGTTTCTTGAATAATATTCAATTTTATATACGCAATCAACCTTAAGAACATTAATGTAGTTGTCTACTAGAAATTTAAAGATCTAAAACGTCCCTATGGATATATGAAGGTGATGGAAAATGAAATTTCCAATATCGGATAAGGTTTAAGAGAATTTGCGCCGTCAATATATTTAGGTAATACATTACAAAACTGGCATGATTTCAAAGATTTCATCAATTTCAGGGAGCTTGGCAATATGTCAAAAAGGTTCTTGGAAGACTTAAAGGTTTTGTATGCTTATGTGCCACCACGGTCAAGAAACAGCACCAAAGGCCAATTTAATATTAAGTTCATTGTTGTTTTATGGATTGGAAGCCTAGAATGAGAATACATATAGCTTCTATGATTATTCCATAACATCATCAGCTAAATATGCATAAGAACTGCCTAATCTTAACAAACATATGCTATGAAATTTCAAACTACTGTCCCTATAAGTTGTTGAGAGAATAGTAGTTCATATATGCTAAAAGATACAATTCGACAAATGAATACCGACAAAAGACAAAAAAATGGGGAATTTCGGACTTCTTGGATTCCCTTAATACCCTTCCGTCAATTGTAGTTACTACCCACACAATCCTGGTGTAAGTGGTAAAAAATGCAACAAAAGACATTTAACCAAAGAAGCGGTCGATACCATCAAAGACTATGTTGTCAAATACAAAATTAAGATGTTCCACTATTAGAAGTTTATATCACCCTAAACATGAAACCTAAAAAGGGTCTTGTTACAACAAAGCAACACTAGATCGGAACTAATGCTAGCCTAATGACACTCTGGGGTCAAATTTTACATCAATACAAGATACTAAAACAGAATATATGGATTAGGAGAAATCCTGACCTTCGTCCTCATAATCAGAACCACACTCTTTATCAAAAACGCTGCTCAGTGCCCTAAATTGTTGATCTTGGAACTGGCTGATAGCATCTTTTGCATTAAAGAGCAGTGCAAATTTTGCAGCTTTAATTGCATCCTTCCTCTTAACAGAACTACCCTGTTTTATACTTTTGCTCATAAGGACCTTATCATGCTTTGACGAAGCAGCCTTCCTATTAGCTTCTCGACAGTTTAACTGGTCTATATATTTTTCGTGCAAAGCTATGTTTTTAACCGGCTTCAGAACTGGAGGGCTGACAATTGTTGTTTTGTATGCACTACTGAATCTTGAACAGCTCTTTCTATGGACTGGAGATGATCCGTCCTGCCTGCGCACTTCACCCTTAACCATGACAGAATCAGGGGTGCTAAGTAGCCGAACAGGATCTAAACATTGGGCAGATGCATTTAATGTTGGTTCAAGAACTGAAAATAGGTCTGCTTCAGAGTCTTTTTCCACTTTAAACTGCTTTTGTAACATGTGTCTTACGGTCCTTTGTACTACATGGCTCTTTTGCCTGCGACAAGAAGTCCTTTTAACCTTTTGAAACGAAGAATCGAGTAATTTACTTGCAGACAAGTTGCTGTTCGGCGAAACTAGACCTGCAGCTCTAGAACGAGGTCGAGTTTGAGGTGGAGTAACATAACTACAATGTACTTTGTCAAAGCATTCTTGTGCAGATTTTCCAGGTACCTAAAACACAAACGAGTTTAGTAAAACTAACTCACATACTATTCATGCTACCATAGATTTTCAAATCTAGAACAGATAATATCTTTAGGTAGAAACACCGCTAAAAATTGCAACCAATTGCTATTGAATTGACAATAAATGAACATGTAGAAAAAGGGTTAATACATATGGCAGTTACTATACTTTGCGGGGTTTTTTTTCACTTAGCTTACTCTATAATTCTTTTTTCTAAGGTTCAAACCTCACTAGCTACACATATGGGAGTGGACAAGGAAATAGCCGCAAACGGTCTCGGGGATACCTTGGTTATGCCGTGTACATCTGAGTCAAAGACTCTCCCTTCCCTGGTAACCCGAACAACCAATACATCATCCGTTAACCCATTTTACTCTATAATTTTTTCTTTCACTTAGGTCACTTGACTCACTGGACCTCCTATGTAGATCACTTTTCAAAAAGTAAATTGGTTAATAATAGTGAAGTACCATCCTAGAAACCTTCTTCCAGAAATGAGGAGTGGGATTTGCAGTCAGGTAAGCTCTCTCCAATGCTAACTCTTGGTCCTTGCTCCAACCCTGACGAAGCTTAACGTCATCCTCACGTTGATTTCTTTTGCGTTTAGTCCCAACTATTTTTGGCCCTTCATCGGTTCTACCATCTGCCACCTTTTCAAATTTATCCATACCCTTTTCCGGTAATTTATTGTCCAGAATCTGATGTTCTTTGATAGAAAAGGGTCTTTTGTTTATCTTATCGTCAATAACAACTTCATCAGCTCGGTCACAATCATTATTCATAGATTTCTTGTTGTCTTTCACTCGATTTCTTAATGTATTATCCCTTGAACATTTAGATGTGCCCACACAGTCTCTAGTTTCACGCCTACTCGGATTTCCAGAAGAGCCATCATAGTGAATCTTCTTCGCAATGTTGTCAGGATCTTTGCAACTGCGTGTCATCGGCCTGTCTAATTTCCTTCCTGGAGAGCCACCATAGTTAATCTTGGTAACTTTATTGGTATCTTTACAACTGCGTGTGATCCGCCTGTCTGCTTCCTCTGTAAGAAAACAGAATCACGTATGAATAAGCATCTATGCAAACACACAAAAGCAATGGCAACACGAAAAGAAATTTTGCAGAAAAGCTAGAGGACGCCCATGATTCACGTGGCTTAACCAATATCATAGTGATCTACCTACTTGCACAACTTCATTGACCGTATGCGCAAGAATATATTTTTTAATATAAGATAAAGTCATCAAACTTCATAATTACGTTGAAGCTACATCTGTACAATTAAAATTAGTTTAAATTCCTGTGGTTAGGTTAGGGACGGAGCCACAAAATTTTCCCCACAGGTTCATAGTAGTTGTAGCAAAATTTAACACGTTTATAGCGAAAATTATACTAATAACTACATACATCAACTTTCATATTTCAAGAGCAAATAGTGTGTTCATTTAACAATTCTAATCGGATTATCTCTAGCATTTTTCACGCTCACACTTTTCACTTAGATTTTGAGCACATTTACACTCTCGCATACACTTGCCGGAGCTCTCCCTGAAAGCAGTCTCCCTAATACTCTCGGGTCTTACCTCAGGTAGGGTATCTCGCCTTGGCGGGATTGGGTATCCTTCAGAAAAAAAATTGTCTACTGAATTAACAAAGTGATTAAATTAACTTACGTGGGCCGAAACAAACGTCACCAAGACCATTAGATCTTGTTTTGGATTCTTTAAGTGGTTCTGAAATTTGATGTGTTTCGGATTGTGTCCTCCTATGTTCTTTAAGAAAAGGGGTCTTCGGATATTCCGAATCATGAAATCTGGCAGATCTACGAAGAACAACGTTGTTGGAATCTCTTTGTGGCATTTTCACAAACACCTCATCTGCAAAAGAGGGAAACTCGGATGTTCAAAATTCAAACCAATACCTACTGTTTTCTTTATAAAAAAAAAGACGAAGAATTAGGCCCAAAATACTTGGGCTTCATTATTACAGCCCAAAACAAAAAGTAAAAGACCACTTGAGTTGAGTTACTACTTCTTTCTCTCTTAGACCATCTTTAATGAGAGTATCTCTAATATTTGGACCAATTAATAACAGAGTTTAAGTTAACAAACTTTGATATTTTGACCGATTAATAACAGATTTTAAGTTATAACAGAGTTTAAGTTAGACTTTAATATTTTGACCGATTAATAACAAAGTTTAAGTTAACAGACTTTTGATATTTTGACCGATTAATAATATATTTTAAGTTAACCGTCACACAGACTCAACCTTCATTTTTCAGTAAAGTTATTGTGACGATTGTTTGTGCATAACAATAATTCAAGTTGAGAACTTTTACTTTTTAGTTACGATAGTCACACGTGTTAGCTCATATTATTGATTATGTAAATGCATTAGGGGTAAGCCCGTTTCTAGAACTATCCTTGTAATCCTATATATTATACCGTATTATTATTTATGAGATCACAGACATTACACCACTTAGCATGGCTATCAGTCATACCGAGTCAATTTCACAACATAAAACCCTAAATACATTTATATTTATTTTTATTTGTGTTTAGGTCACATATCCACACGATCGTCTTGTTTATTTTATTTGTGTTGGTGATCTTTGATGTCTTAGTCAATACAATGATCAAACATACTAATCAGTTAGTTGGTAATATCAGTGCGAGAGACGTTGAGTCACAGAATAGTGTGCACTTACCATGTTTTCTTTGCCCCCTATCGTATTAATAATATCACCCTATCGTCACAAACTCCATAAACCCATCGTAAAAACTCTATTATCTCGCAAACTTAACTCTAACCATTCTAAAGTTATCATGATGTAGCGTCATTTATATACGTAATGAGTTATGTTGGTTAAATTGAGTGGTCAGCTAGGAGAAGTAAGGGTGGTAATGAGTGTTGCGCTTCGGGCATTAAAGCAGTTTTCTGCTATTTATGACCTAGACATGATTACAACAACTCGGTTTGGTGGATGTTGTGTAACGAAAGATTCTGGAGTTGCATATATAACTGAATACGATATGGGAACAAATAACCAATTCGTGACCTTAAGCACGAATACCAAATGTAAACCGATGTGGGATCTGTGACATCAATAGCGCAACTAGCACAAATCACCAGCACAAATAAAAATAAACAGACGATCGTGTGGATCTGTGACCTAGCACAAATCACCAACACAAATAAAAATAAACGGACGAATGTAGGGTTTTTTTTTGGAACGGTAGAATGGATTTAGGGTTTTGTTTTGTGGATCGATGGTATGGCTGATACCATGTAGGTGTGGTAATGTCTATGTCTCATTAATGAATAATGCGGTACTATATAGGATTATAAGGATAGTTTTATAAACGGGCTTGAGCCCAATACATTTAAATAATCAATACTTTTATCACTGAGATGCAACATACAAGTGTTCGTTACATTAAATAACGCTAGTTATATATGCATGTGTTAACACTGTCAAAATTTAGGAAGAACATTTTTTTTTTTTGAAAGGCAATTTATTTCCGAACTAAAGCAACAATTACAAACAAAGGCATCCACTATATTAACAAGATGCTTAAACATAAACGGACCCAAAAGAAACAATACAAATAAAATTGGTTGCAACCATAAAAAAATAAAAGCAAAGACACAACTAATATGTTATAGAAACGGGCTTGAGCCCAATACATTTAAAGAATCAATACTCTTATCACTGATTTATTAATAACATGGTCCTTCCATACATTGCACATTGCACTAGTTGTAAAGAAGTAGATATCTTTAGACAAAATCTAATATTGAGATGCCACATACAAGTGTTCGTTACATTAAATAACGCTAGTTATATATGCATGTGTTAACACTGTCAAAATTTAGGAAGAACATTATTATTATTATTTTTTTAAAGGCAATTTATTTCCGAACTAAAGCAACAATTACAAATAAAGGCATCCACTATATTAACAAGATCCTTAAACATAAATGGACCCAAAAGAAACAATACAAATAAAATTGGTTGCAACCATAAAAAAATAAAAGCAAAGACACAACTAATATGTTAAACCACAAACGCAAAGTACATCTCAAATATGATAGAGCCCAAAATTTGCCATCAACACTTGCTTGGCCCACGATGCACATGCCCAGAACTAAAATTTTAAAATGTGTATCAGCAACCATTGTATATGAAGATATAAGGCATACCTCATCTAAGTAAGTCCAACAAACATAACTGGTATGGAAGTAGCTCAAATATCACAATTGCAGCAAAGATTGACAAAAGCACAGTAAGAATAAGAACTTGCATACAGAGAGTTGCCCCAACTGCGCGGACACCACAAAACTGCAGCTCCACACACTGTCCTTACACTGCAGATTGCGCAGACCCATATGCCAAACGCCCTTAAGCAACAAAAATTGCAGACCCAAATGCCAAACAACCTTAAAAAAACAGAAACATACACTGCCCAACGGACCAAACTGTCAAACCACAGAACTAAGCTTGCAATATTTGTTGTTGAACCCACTGTCCCGCCATAATAAGTCTTATTGATTAACCAATATGCACTTACCCGGATCAAGTAACCACAATTGCAATTCAAATGGCTTTTTTCTAGTTCTTCTACTAATCCATTCAAAACTTTTAAGCTTTATGTCTTGTACTATTTTGTTAACGCTTGAGACTTTGCCTTTAAACATTATGACTTGTGTTTCTGTTTTGCATTACTACATCGTGACTCGAGTTCGTACAATGTGAATTAAGTTTTCTATTACTAGCT